>JAOUWY010000065.1:12234991-12250898 GCA_025728095.1 Prietella phreatophila | reverse complement strand
TCCTTGACATTGTTCACATTCTCATTAATGCTGTATTTTTGTCCCTCTTTTGTAATTCCCGATGCCTTCTCTCCCTTTCCTCGGTCTGTAAGTAAATTGTACTGATTGAATCTGTAATGCATGCAGGCACACATGTAACATTTCTCACGATAAGCTGATGAAAGCAACATCTCAAAGCAGATTGGAAAACAGCCAGAGAGGCAGAGAGGACGAGTGCAAGCGGAGGTGGCTTTTGATTGGACAGTGTTCTGATTGTAAATGGTAGCGTCAGTGTCTTTTGGCTGGTGGAATATGGGATTTAATTTTCTACAAAGCACAGCGGGATGAGGTCTGGAAAACAAAAAAGCTGCTTTCAATTGAAAAGAGAAACAGGTAAAACCAGCCCTGCTTCAGCCCAAGAAGAGTTGCTCATAGGAGACATAGCATTCTGTTTGGCACATGGATTTGGGGCATGCTGTACTCTCCAAGCAGCAGCTCTGTGAGTGAGTGTGTGTTTGTGTGTGAGTGGGATTCACACTGCTGCGTTGGTTTTACATCATTGTTCTCCCTCTGCTTCTCATCTTTTTTAAAACCATGTGTGTTTAAACTGAACATCGCTTAGTACTGTTGTAGGGCAACACAAGGGAGCAGTTGGCTGTCAACACAGAGGAGAGCAGCAGCGGTCAGATGGCTTGCTCTCGCTTCAGAGCCGCACAAAGAGAATGGCCTTTTTTTTTTTTACTGGGAAACTCCTGCAATACATTTTCATACTATTGCGCTTACTTCCTTCCACAATATTTCTATTGGATTATGGTCTGGACTTTGACTTGGCCATCCCAAAACATTAACTGTATTGTTCTTTAACCATTCTTTGGTAGAACGACTTGTGTGCTTAGGGTCATTTTCTTGCTGCATGACCCACTTTCTATTGAGATTCAGTTCATGTACAGATGTCCTAACATTTTACTTTAGAATTTGATGGTATAATTCAGAATTCATTATTCCATCAATGATGGGAAGCTGTCCTGGCCCAGATGCAGCAAAACAGGCCCAAACCATGATACTACCATCAGCATATTTCACAGATAGGATAGGGTGCTTATGCTGGAATGAAGTGTTTTCCTTTCTTCAAACATAACCATTCTCCTTTGAACCAAAATGTTATATTATGGTCTCATCAAACCACAAAACATTTTTCCAATAGCCTTATGGCTTGTTCACGTGATTTTTTGCAAATTGCAGAGGTTCAACAGTTTTTCTTTGCAATTCTGCCATGCATACCATTGTTGTTCAGTGTGATCTGAGAGAGGCCTTTAGTTGCTTAGAAGTTACCCTGGGTTACTTTGTGACTATTACATGACTTGTTCTTGGAGAGATATTTGTTGGTAGAACACTCCTGGGAAGGGAAACAATGATCTAGAATTGCCTCCATTTGTACACAGTCTGTCTGGCTGTGAATTTGTAGAGTCCAAACTCTTTAGAGATTTTGTCATTTTTGTTTCCAGCCTGATGAGCATCATGAACTCTTTTTCTGAGGTCATCAAAAATCCCCTTAGTTCATGCAATGATACACTTCCACAAACATGTGCTGTGAAAACCAGACTCTGATAGATACCTGTTCTTTAAATATAACAGGGTGCTCACTCACACCTAATTGTCATCCCACTTATTGAAAACATTTGACTCTAATTTCACCTTCAAATTAAACTGCTAATGCTAGAGGTTAACATACATTTGCCGCTCACAGATATGTAATATTGGATCATTTTCCTCAATAAATAAATGGCCAAGTATAATATTTTGTCTCATTTGTTTCATTGGATTCTCTTTGTCTACATATTTATGCAGGTATATAGAAAATTCTAAAGGGTTTATAAACGTTAATGCACAACCATATATATATGTTTATTTATTTATTTATTTATTTACATGAAAATAAATATATAAAAATGCTTTTCAAACATTAATGCAAACTATTTTCATAGGTATTTGGCCTATAACAGTGTGCATCATTATCAGTATATACTGTATTTTAGCCATACCAATATTGTAGCAATGCCAAAAAACAATCCCAAGTGACTTCCACTCATTACTTATGTGCCCTAGCCCTACATAATTGCCTTGTATACTCTATGTACTGTAGTGCACTGCATGTAGTATATATCATTTGAAATACAGCCACCAAAAATATGTAGTGGAAATACAGTCAAATGTAACATGATAAACATGCGACTGGTGCATGGAGTTGAGTAAGACTCAAATGTAAACTTTTTTAAAAAGATGTATAATTACTTAAAAGCCAACATTCTTTGCTGTAAATGTTTTACGCAAAACTTGGGACTAGGATAGACATCTTGATTAAAGCAGTTTTAAAAGTACATAATTCCTTCTCCATATTGTTTTTGCAACACTTGGCATAACAGAACTATTTTTTTTTTCAGTTTAACAGCTAAGAATAACAGTGTTTTTGACTGTTCACATGAGCAGGTTTTCTCTCTGTGGTTTTACTCTAATGATGTCACCAGTGCTTGCACATGCACACACACACAAAACACACCCACACCCACACACAAATATGTCAAGAGTGCAAGACACAAGACTGCTGTTTGCAACTTTTGCAACTTATAAGCCATCCCTTAATGATGTGTTCATCATGGAATTCATGTTGCAATAATGTCAAAACTATGACTATCAGCCATACTATTTAGATTATTAGTAGTGTATGTCTAGCCTAGCCAACATTGTCTTTTCAATGTAAATTTGTTTAAACATTCTATACAACTATTTTACTGCAAAAAGTATAGAGAGGTATAGCAAATGCAACTCTATGCATGCTTTTGAGAGTGTTGTTTGCTTGCTTTACCAGTTCCATTTTCCCCCTTCTAATTCATTCATCATAACAGCCAATCAGAGTCCCCTCTTTTGCTCTCTACTATAGAGTGCCTCAGGGGTGATATATTTTTGTAGGCCAACCTGGAAGGTTGCATTACTCTGGTTCCCTCAACGAAACGCCAATAGGATTTTTCCACTGACTTTTGGATTATTGCAGAAAATGAACTTGGTGACCAACAAATGTTTATGATTCTCACACATTAATTTCCACAAATAGACACAACCTTTATGAATTCTGAAGACTAAAAAGAATTAAAAATTTACAGTTAGGCTATAAAGAAACTACACCAGAGCAAGAGTATGAACACAATGAGGCTGTAATAGATCAGTTTTACTGTTTGGTATGATGATGTTTAACAACAACATCTTATTAGCAACTGCCTTCTTCAAGACATGTAAAAGCTTTTAAAAAATCCTGAATGGGGTATTACTGATGTATTTTATGTCATACAATTATTATTATTTTTTTAAATAGCGTGAGCTTTTGTTGACCACAGACTTTATTTCAGGCATTTAACCGAAAAACCTATTGAAAAAACACTTCAGTTTGACTTCAGGATGATGTAAAAATGCTAACTCATTTCCGGGTCTTAGGATTCATCATATTGAACACTCTCTGTCCCAGTTAAGACAATCTTAACTTTGCGATGCGCTTGGGAAATTCTGCTCTCTGCACTTAAATGCTACTAACAGGCTAACAGGCACTGGAAAGGGCTACCTAGCATCAATAGTAAAATACAGATCGCCTAATTTTCCAGTAGTACTCAGTGGTGTCCAGAAAACAGGAGTCATCTTGGTACTGTATGTCAAAGCTCTAAATCACCCAGATGTGGTGTTGTGGTAAATGGCATTCAAAAGAAAAAGAGACACTCTCCAATCTATTTAGCACAAGCTTTGATGAAGTCACACTTGTTCTTCACACATCAGAAAAAGTGGGTGAGAAATAAAAGAGTGACATCACTCTCTGTGACTTGCTCCTTCTGTCACCTACACCTACCTTCTGATACTGTATTCCAATCAAAACACTTGTAAGCTGGATGGACGTGTGTTTACAGGGTGAAATTATAGGCACAAAATATGACTGACAATTCAATTCACACCACTTTTGTGTGTGTGTGTGTGTGTGTGTGTGTGTGTGCCTTGACAGAGTCTGAATTCAGTTCTGCCACAGCATTAAAAAAAATGCTTTGCACCGGAGACAGAAAATCAAACCATTTTAACAAGCACATACATACATCGCTCTCACTCATACATGTTTAGCATCCTTGATCTTGACCTCCCTCTTTGGTTGGGAAGTGCTTCCACTCATTTTTTTTCCTAAATTTCAACATACTTCATTCATTGAGAAGCAAACAAAGGGCTGATGAAAATGCACTCTTCTAGATAAATTTAACAATGACAGAATCCCTCAAATAGCAGCAGGGAGAGGAATCAGGGGTGTCAGTAGCGCAGATTGTAATTCAAATCACAGACTTACATTAATGCAGTTGTTATAATAAAACACCATTGTTTCTCTACTAACCAGTCATTCACATGGATTTGACGAATGCTCCATATAATTTGCACCTATTAATAAAACTACAAATATGTATAATCATTCTGATGAATTTTTCTGTAAGAGGTTTATTCAACATTTATAGACGGAGCCTTGGGTGTCAGTAAGTTTGTCACCATGGGCAAGCCTTCAGAAAAGAGGAGTTTATGCTTTCCGGTTTCTCGTCCATGTGACAAGCTACACTTTTTTTGTCTTAATAAATCAAGAGAGAGAAAACAACAGAGGTTAGTGATAGATTGACTGTTTATAGAAGCTATAGTCTCAGCAATATAAAATGCAAATGCAGGGTGTCCCAAAAGCCTCCATAAATAGGGAACTGTTTGCCAACACAACATCAATAGTGCCTTTGTCAGTGGATGTTGGTAAATATCCACTTCTCGGTTGGCCCACAACACTTCCAGTCTTTTTGAATTTGCTAATAAGTTTACGTGATGTTCTTGCTGTATTTCCTGTTAAAGCCCATTGCAACCTTGCCACAGCTTCCCGATCCAGCCATGAGAATGATTTCAATATGTTCTCAAAGGCATTCTCAACAACTATCTGAAAATGTGTATATATAGTTTAGGATGAAACATTTTGTAAAACATTTTTCTAAAAAGTGTTACTATCCCCTATGAATGGAGGTCTTTAGGACACTCTTTATGTTTGTTGAAAAGTGCTGTGGTGTAGGAGGAATAAAACACATCTGGAAATACTGTTATTGGAAAATAATCACCAACATCATGTTTTATTCCTTGTGACTGTCCTTCTGTACTCTTGTTAATTCAATGCTTTGTTGTTGGATGGCTTGTACAAACCCAACACTATATTTGTTGTTGCCACAACCAGTCAACACAACCAGCGTGAGCGATAGCCGTTTCTATTTACATTTATTTACATTTATCCGGCTTAGTGTGAAAATTAGCAGGGAAGAGGACGTCAAAGAGGTTGATTTTCGACAAGGTTATTTCCAAAAGCTCCCAAAGCCATCTCAGTTTTATGTGAAATACACAGACAAGTAAATAATGATTGATCTAAGTGAAACTGGATGGCCATGCTGGCACAATTAGCATTTGACTTATTCCATTTATTTCATCTGGTCTCAAATAGTTGCCTTCAGAATAATGGCCATTAAAGACCTAACTATCACTGAGCTGTTTGGCTGTTTTTATAAATAAAAATGAACAAGATTTAGTATCTCAGGTTCTGATAGTAGTGTTAGCCAGTAGACAAAGGCACAGAAAGGCAAAGGTAATGATGCAGCTCTGAATAATAGTACCCCCTGTAGTTTATTGGTTAGATAGACCATTGCTCTTCAAAACAGTCTGCATGGCTTTGTTTACATTTAAACTAGCAAATTATGCTAGGGGGGAAGGAATTCCACTTTAGCACTTTTTCTGTATGTAAAAAAGGCAGAAGTAGATAGTTGGGAATATTTAATGTAATCTCTTGATTGCATAAGCTGGGTTTAAAGAGAGAGAGAGAGAATGAGAGAGAAAGACAGTATATAAAGTACACTGTCCATCCATCTATCCATCTTCTACCTCTTACTCCTTCTTCAGGGTCACGAGAGAACCTGGAGACTATCCCAGGGAGCATCGGGCACAAGGCGCGGTACACCCTGGACAGGGTGCCAGTGTAAAGTACACTGTAATATATTTAATTGTTCCCTTTAGCAGGAAATCATTTCTTCATCTGGGAGGAAAACAATGATGTAATTGGTAAATGTGCTCTTATATAGCACTTTTATCCAAAGTGCTTTACACTGTGTCTCATTCACCCATTCATACACACAATCACACACCAATGGTAGCAGAGCTGCCATGCAAGGCGCTAAGTTGCCATCGGGAGCAACTTGGGGTTCAGTGTCTTGACCAAGGACACTTCGGCATGAGTCACCCGGCACGGGAATTGAACCGCCAACCCTACGATTAGTGGACAACCCGCTCTACCACCTGTGCCACAGCCACATGATGTATATAAGATTAATTCTGGGTAATGAAAACAAAACACTCCTTGCAATGGTACATTTTAGTCCCATATTTTCTTATATATGTATAAATGTGTTTCTAATATATGCTCTCTACTATGGATTCAAACCTGTTGAAGTGGAAATACTCATTAGCACATAGCTCACGCACTAGCTGGGAAGCCCCATATCGATGCGAAGCCTCCTGAGAGCCCAGGCTATTAGCGTGGACCGATAAATCTTGTCAGATGGCAGAGCACAGGGCGGCTTGTGAAAAATGAAGGTCACAGGATGGAGTTTATGAGAGGCTGGTATAAAATAAGCTGAATTAAGGAGTTTACAGGGTCCCCTTGCTAATAGCAGATGCTAATTTCAGACTCTTATTGGGAGTTCTGTATGAATTTATGAGTGGGGATTAGCCATCTGATTCAGAAATATGGAGAGATCATAAAACTGGAATAAAAATAATTTAATATGGGATTCATATCAAGGCAAAGGAGAGAGAGAGAGAGAGAGAGAGAGAGAGAGAGAGAGAGAGTTTAAGTCTGTAGTGAGACAAAAAAAAAAACAAGGAAAACAATTTGTTAAATAACACTGTTAAACACCCATGCAGTATTCAGTATTTTGCACCAGGATTTAGGATTTAGTGCTTTTCTGAAATATACCAAAATAAATATAGAACATCCTATAAATGTAGGTGTATAGATCCGTGTGTGCAGTTCCGTATATTCCAGGCAGAGAGAGGAGCAAGGGAGCGAGATGGAAAGGAATCAACATTTTCCCTCCATTAAAGTCTTTTAAGGGCAGAAAACTATTTCTCGTGAGATGGGCCTATTGGCATTTAATTTTCACTGGTCCACAGATTTATAGAGTCTACCTGGACTCTCTCTGCAGTAGGCCAACTGAGAATTCAGACTGTGTTATAGTCCGCTGCACAAGATGTGTTGAGACTGTGGGAGAAAAAGAAAAAGGGTCTGGGGATTGCAACGGTAGGAAATGGTCCATGATTTATTTTTTCCCTTCCAACTAGCTTCAGTAACAACCAGGATTGTGTGTGTCATGAAGTCACACCCTCACCAGACCTATGTTAAAAGCCCTGCTGGAATAATTCTGGACTCACTCATGTCTGGTTCAAAGGAGGTATCCAAGCCTTCTCTGTGTTCAGTCCATTTCCTCTAGAGGTGGAGGTCAAAGGAGCACTTGGTCAGAAGAGCCAGCAATAAATTATAGAGCAGGTCTTGGGCAGCCTGGGAACACCTGGAGGGCAAAAAAAAACCCTCTCTCACACAGGTTACAAAATGGACTTCTCAACAAGGCTGATATATATGTGTATATATATATGGTTGGCAAAATTAAAAGAATGATTGTATGTCTTTTAGGCTGTGGTTACTGTAAGTCAAATTGTACGTGCTGACAAGTTGTTGTGGTATAAGAAGAATAAAATGTGTTGGGGTGTGCTGTCGTAGGAAAATAATCAATGACAATGTTGATTATTTCCTTATTTCAGCTTCCCAAACATAAATACCACATCACTTGTGTGTGGAACACCCATGAGACTAGTTAGTTCATGTTATCATTTGACTTTAATAAGAGAAAAAACACTTAGCTGGTCATGTTCTTGAAAACTGGGATGTGCAAAATCCTGTCCAGAAGACTCTTCTATGATGGAAAACCTACTGACCATTAAAAAGCACTCACACCTAAGACTCTTTCCATAAATGTGAAACAAATGTTTCTTTACAGAAAGCGTCACCATATCAATAATTATAAGTTTTACTTTGTTAAATAGCAACACTATATGTTTATGTTTATGATTAACCTTAGATTAGGTAGAGTGTCTGCCATACAAGTCGCTATGAATAAGTTGTTACTATATAAATGATAAGATACTGTATCAGAACATGCTCATTAATATAAATAAACCTGTGATTTGAATTGCTGCCAATGCTACTGTCTCTGCTGTTACATAAAATTAATCAACACCTTCTGATCTATCTGATTCAAGAATTCTGCAATGCTGTGACAAAGGTCTGTAAATGTTTAGTCATTAAAAATCGTAACAATAATTATTTTCCTATACCACTAATTGATTTAGTTTAATAATACATAATAGTATACCTATATTACCATAGTTATTAAATTAAATTAGTATTTATTTTTCATCTTCAAAACACGTACACACACACACACACACACACACACACTAGTGATTAAGCTTATAGTGTTAGCATGTCTGCTTGAGGATTCTTAAAAATCCCCGAACAAAGTAAATGGAGCTTCAGACAGTGGCGCCTCTTCTTAGTCTTTGTGTATGTTTGGAGAGGTGAGATTACAAACCACAACTTTGGTCTATGCTGTGGTGCCCCACTTAGGCTAAATAATGTTTATTAACCCTTCGCCAAGTAGGTGCCTGAAAGGTGTACGACAGCTGTCTTGTCTTTTTCCCATTAAATCCATTCTAAATTGGCCTTTTAATTTTTCCTGGCCCCTCTGTGTCTTTCCTACTGTGGTGTTTGAATTGAGGACATAGCATTACCATCAATGACCTTGTGATTTATTTTTAAAACAAGTGTCATTATCAGAACTAGCATGATTCAAGGTGAATGGGGGAGCTTCTGTATTCAGACTTTGGTGGTCTTACACAAGAATCTTGGGTGGGCATTAACAACATTCCTATTTCTATGCTAATGACTAATCATGCCTCCTTTCTTCTTATAAAAATGGCTTGAGCATTTTATGTGTGTTTTATTATTTTGGCAGCTATAAAAGACAGTTGTAAACACAGTTGTGAAGGTTCAGCTCGCTGACAAGTGCTGAGTTATGTACAAGTGCACAGCCTTGTTGACTTCATTCTTAATAATTTGCAAAAATTGTAGATTATCATGTGCTCGTTCTTTTTCTCAAAGCTATTTAATGCAGGCCATCTGCTGCACAGATAATCAGAAGTTTGATTTCCAGAACTCCTCACATGCTGCTAAAGAGTTGCTAGGTGAAAAGAGATCATGCAAGATTTTTAGCACATCAAACTATGAAATTATGTTCTTCATTAAAGCCTAACCATATTAAAGAACAGACTGGACAGAACGTGTGAGAGGCTTCTCCAGTATTTCTTGTGGTCTGTTGTTCTTTTTTGAGCTGATTGTTAGATATGCTGGTGATTTATTCCTCGGCTTTGGAGATCACTCAATTCAGTGGATTCAATTAGCCGTGAAAGAGAGGTGTGGCAATGTTACAACACTGTCCCGTAACTCAAGAACTGGTTTGCAGCCATGGACAGCATTGTAGATCCCCTGAAAAGACAGCTAACTCTGCCAGCTAACATTTTCTTTCTTTTTTCCCCCTTTTGATCACAGATATCAGACAGAGCGAGGATGTTTGAAGACCTAAACATTTCTAATGCTTTCTGGACATCCTTCAGAGATTTGGATGAGGATAAAGCAGCTTGTAATTCACATTTCATAAGCACAGCAAGCACAAATCTGTGTTTGAAATATAGATTAGACAGAGAAGAAGAAGCAAGCCTCCAGGTTTGAGTGTAGCCCCTGCAGGCTAATTGGATGGGATTCAATTTACAGTATGCACAGCCCTACACAAAATATCAGGGTTTTAAACAAACAAACCTCGGGATGATAAACTTTATGGCCATAAAGTTATAAAGCATACCGCATTTTGACTGTAGATATGATTACAATGCTGCCACCTTTATGTTCTTGTTGTGTAGGTAATATCATATCAAATACAATGCTGACACATAAGTTGAATAAAATACATATCATGCATATATCTAAGGTTAGAATTATTTGAAATATTGTTTTAAATGCACTGGGATAACCAATCCATCAGTATCACCATATGGTATTTTCAAAAGCCTACACTAAGCCTCAAAGGCACTCAAAACACATAGGTTTTAGCAGTTAGGTTCCTTTTTTGTAATGCGGTAGCTTTTCTGCGTATGAACAACTCATTATAATTATTCCACAAAATATGGTATATATTATAAGTAACATTTTCACAAATTAACACATAAATAACCATGACTCAGAGTATGTATATATGAACTTTCTCAAACAGGATCATTTGTATGTGATGCTTGTAGAAATATAAAATTTCATGTAATTTGTATAGAAACACTTTTATGTTCTGTATTTTATTTTTGTTTTGTTTTCATAGTAAATAAATAAAATATGTATAAACAAGATCATGTAAATTTATACTCATGCAATCGTAGTGCATTGTCGAGCAGAAAATGGCAAAATGGCTGCTCTACAACTAAAAATGATCAAGAAAAGGAGATGTAGCAACTTGTTTCTATTTATCATGTAACAAAAACTGTTGACTGTGGACTGGCAACATGACTGGATATTTAATAAGTGTTTAAATTACCTCAGATTATCAGTGATAACCTTTATTAGGTTGTTGTTATCCGGATTTTCTAGCTAGCGAGCTGAATCTTAGCTAGCATGCCAGGTTGTTATGATCTACTAGCATTGTTGAGCTCTTCAGAGTAAAATTTAACAAGTATTTATGTTTATACATTATTTGGTAGATTAATAAGTTGGAAGCCAAATAGTATAATATATTCATGATGATTTACTTCACACCATCAATTTAGTTTCAAACCATCGATTTAGTTTCTGAAATTACTTATCTTACATCTCCCTCATAAGCTGAATTGGCACTAATGATGTAATTTGCTATTTCATTTTAACTCAGGTTTCCTGTTTATTCTGATACATTTACCTTTTTTGATACTTCATATTATGTATAAATATTTAAGTGTACTTTTACACATCCAAGCTTACACAGCAAAGATTTAAGTCTAATAACATAACTCAGATGTTTTGTTTGTAATGGCAAATAAATGGTGTGAAAAACAGATTTGGTTTATAGAGTAATGCCTCATTTAGCAGCAATAATGCCAGATTATGAGCCATATTTAAGGAATAATATGTGCATGCAGGCTGGATCAAATGGAAACCTGTTGTGTAAAAGTGTACCAGTCTGAGTTGAAAGTGTAGTATTCAGTGATTGCATTCACAGCCATGTGTTTACACACAAACACACACAAACGCTCAAGAAAATAATGGAAAGCTGAGCTGTTTCTTCTCAGTAGAAGCCTGTCGATAAAGCCAGTCAGCCCACACACACCCCCCCATGTGCTTTTTTTTCCCAACTGCACATTGTTAAAAACCTTCACTCCACACGTTGCCTCATCTCTTTCTCTCTCTTTCCATTTTTCTCTCGTCCATGAGCCTCTTCGAACCCCTCTGTTCCCTCCTGAGCTGCTCTGACAGTTGCTGCGCTAGTGAGGGTTTGATTACGAGCTGCAGCCTGGGCCGGAGGGAGGCAGGGGCGTCTGAGGAGAGCTCGACTGAAAATGAACACTGCAGGCTGGGATAGAGCTGCTGCAGAAGTTTCTCTACTGTCATGGACTGAAATGCCAGAGGTCCTGAAGATGATGCATTTTATTTTTATCGAATGAAAGCGAACAAAGGAGAGAGGGAGAAAGAGAAGAAGACAAATCATAGAGCAGGAAGAGGGAGACTGTGAGATTGGGAGCCTAATTGTATTCAATTATTTTCAAGGTTAAACAAGCACAAGGTTAAACTCTTATAGTAGAATTTGAGATAAAAAATATTAACATGGAGAGAGAGAGAGAGAGAGAGAGAGAGCGAGAGAGAGAGCAACAGAGAGAGGAAAGTGGAGAGATTAAGTGGTGGTTTTGCATAACAAGATAGATAAACGATAAATGTCAGTGGAGCTGTTGGGTGTGAGAATATGTTTGTGTACAAAATAAATATTGTTACATGTATTAATATTATACTATTAATATTAGCTGTTGAATTCTCAAATCCAATTGCTCAAGTCTTCAATTGGAAGTCTTCATTATTTTTTTATACTGTAAGTGCAGCTCTGACAGCAGTGCCAGCTGTAATTCTATCATTGTTATTAGAAGTAGTAGTAATAGTAGTATTAATGCACTCATTCTACAATATAACAGCTTATTCTCAGGGTCTTGTTTGGCAGACTCTTCACATAATCTAAGGGTAACATTAAAGTAATTTTAATAGTGCTGTTAATAATGAGACAAACATATGATCATCTGTTAGGAGATGTTTATTAAACATTTAAAGAAGGACCCATTAGTAAATTAAGTATGCCACGGGAGAGTTGTCAAGACTTTCTGCTTTCTCTTTAACATGACATGTTTAAAGAGAGAGAAATAATGTAGACACACTGAGCACTTCATTAGTAATGTACTGATACTGATAGTGATAGTAGTTTTACTGTACTAATATCATACTAATTAATACTAATACTCTCAAAACAGTCGGAATTATTTATTGCATGTATTCCACAAGATATTGAAAGCATTCCTTTGAAATTCTGGTCCATCACACATCTCCTGCAGATACACTGTCATGGTGCGAATCTCCCGTTTTACCACATCCCAAAGGTGTTCTATAGGATTCAGTGCTGGTGATTGGCCAGGCCATTGAACTCATTGTCATGTTCATTAAATCAGTTTGAGACTTTTGCCTTGTGACATGGTGCATTAGAAGATGGGTAAATTGTACGTTCTTCCAGTCTTCAACTGTCCAGTTTTGGGTGAGCCTGTGCCCACTGCAGCCTCAATGTTCCTGGCTGACAGAAGTGGTCTTCAGTTGTAGCACATCCTCCTCAATGTTCAATGTGATGTGCATTCTGAGATGCTTTTCTGCTCACCACAATTGTACAGAGTAGTTATCCACATTTACATTTGGCAGATGCCCTAATCAGAGTGACATTTATCTCATTTATACAACTGTGTACAACTTGCTCAAGGGTCCAGCAGTGGCAGCCTGGAATTTGAACTCGCGACCTTGCAATCAGCAGTTCAACATTTTAACAACTAAGCTACCACTTGTATCTGAGTTATGTGAGATACTGTAGTCTTTCTGTCAGCTTGAACCAATCTGGCTATTCTCCTTTGACCTCTCTCAAGAAAACCTCTCTCATTTCTCTCATTTCTGTCCACAGAGCTGCAGTTCATTGGGTGTTTTTCTTTAATGCACCACTCTAACATACAGTGGTGCTTAAAAGTTTGTGAACCCTTTAGAAATTTCTATATTTCTGCATAAATATGACCTAAAACATCATCAGATTTTCACACAAGTCCTAAAAGATGATAAAGAGAAAAAAACTAAACAAACGAGACAAGAATATTATCCTTGGTCATTTATTTATTGAGGAAAATGATCCAGTGTTACATATCTGTGAGTGGCAAAAGTATATGAACCTTTGCTTTCATTATCTGGTGTTTTTGTGCAGCAATAACTGTGACTAAACATTTCTGTTAACTGTTGATTGGTCCAGCACATCAGCTTGGAAGAATTTTGGCTCATTCCTCAGTACAGAACAACTTAAACTCTGGGAGTTTGGTGGGTTTCCTCACATGAACTGCTTCCTTCAGGTCTTTCCACAAAATTTGTATTAGACTAAGGTCATTACTTTGACTTGGCCATTCCAAAACATGAACTTTATTTTTCTTTAACCATTCTTTGGTAGAATGACTTGTGTGGTTAAGTTTGTTGTCTTGCTTCATGACTATCTTTCGCTTGAGATTCAGATCATGGACAGATGTCCTGACATATTCATTTAGAATTTGCTGGTAGAATTCAGAATTCATTGTTCCCTCAATGATGGCAAGCTGTACTGGCCCATCCATCTTCAACCACTTATTCCTTCTTCAGGGTCACGGGGAACCTGGAGCCTATCCCAGGAATCATCGGGCACAAGGCGGGGTACACCCTGGACAGGATGCCAGTCCAACGCAGGGCACAATCACACACACACACATACACACCCATTCATACAGTACGGACAATTTAACCATGCCAATCAGCCTACCATACTGGCCCAGATGCAGCAAAATAGGCCCAAACCATGATACAACCACCATCATGTTTCAGATGTGGGATAACATTCTTATGCTGGACTCCAGTGTTTTCCTTTCTCCAAACATAGCCTTTCTCATTTAAATGTGATCCTTATTAAACTGCAGCTGGGCAGCAATGTTTTTTTGGAGAGCAATGGTTTTCTCCTTGCAACCCTGACATGCACACTATTGTTGTTCAGTGTTCTCCTGATGATGGACTCATGAACATTAACATTAGCCAGTGTGAGAGAGGCCTATAGTTATTAGAAGTTACCCTGGGTTCCTTTGTGACCTTGTGGACTATTACACATCTTGCTCTTGGAGAGATCTTTGTTGGTAGAACACTCCTGGGAAGGGTAACAGTGCTCTTGAATTTCCTCTGTTTGTACACAATCTGTCTGACTGTGGATTAGTGGAGTCCAAACTGTTTAGATATGGTTTTGTAATCTTTTCCAACTTGATGAGCATCAACAACTCTTTTTCTGAGGTTTCTGAAATCTCTTTGGTTCATGCTGTGATACTTTTTCACAAACAAAATCAGACTTTGATAGATCCCTGTTCTTTAAATAAAACAGGGCGCTGACACACCTGATTGTCATCCAACTGATTGAAAACACCTGACTCTAATGTCACCTTCAAATCCAATGCTTATCCTAGAGGTTCACATACTTTTTCCACTCACAGATATGTAATATTGGATCATTTTCCTCAATAAATAAATTACCAAGTGTAAGATTTTTGTCTCATTTGCTAAATTGGGTTCTCTTTGTCTACTTTTTGGTCTTGCATGAAAAAATGGATGGTGGTTCAGGTGATATTTATGCAGAAATATTGAAAATTATTTCAAGCACTGTCATGCACCACTGTAACTAAGATCACCCCCCCCCTTCTGATGGTTGATGTGTACATTATCTGAAGCTGCTGACTTCTGTTGCATAATTTTATGCATTGCACTGCTGCCATATGATTGGCTGATTAGATAATTGCATGATTATATAAGTGCTCAGTGAGTCTATACAATCACTAACTTGTCTCACAGATGTTCCACGACATTAAATCAAATTATAAATCGAACAAATATAAGACGTTCATTATTATTATTATTTTTAAAATATATATATAGCAAACTGCTTTACTATAAGTGAAACAAAACAATTTGTTGTGTGCATCTATTGGAAAATAATCAACTGGGTGGTAACAGTAACTCACAATAGGGCATGCCACACCAACCCAGCATTTATTATTTTCCTATAACAGCATGTCCTCTCTTGTTTTTTTCCTTTTCCTTACATACATTATACAGAAGGTACACCTCGTATCTGCAAAACAGCATTAATATGCTTAACATTCTCTGCTTGATAGGCAGGTGATATGGCTTTTGTTAGCAGTGGCCCAAGAATAGATGTGCACAAAATGTTCAACATAAAACATATTTGTAGTGCATTGCCTTGTAAAATATTGTGAAAAATAACAGCTGCTGTGGCACGCAAAGACTGCATGTGACTGTGTACGTGCGTGTGTGTATGTGTGTGTGTGTGTGTGTGTGTGTGTGTGTGTGTGTGTGTGCGTGTGTGTGTGTGTGTGTGTTGTGTGTGTGTGTGTGTGTCTGTTATGG
>JAOUWY010000065.1:12105643-12116726 GCA_025728095.1 Prietella phreatophila | reverse complement strand
GGAGGAAACCCCCGCAGCACGGGGAGAACATGCAAACTCCGCACACACATGGCCCAGGCGGGAATCGAACCCCGGACGTGTGAGGCGAACATGCTAACCACTAAGCCACGGCGCGCTCTCAAATTAAATTCAAATAATCAAAATCACGGGCCACATCATATTAAATTAGTTACAAACCGAACAGAACCTAACTCAAATAAATGAGTACTGAACAGAACCAAAAAAATAAATCAACAAAGGGAGCAATATAGACGGACTAGTCCACTTTAGGCACACAGGGGGGAAACAAACTTCAAAGTACAACATTAAAGACAAGGCCAGCTGAATAATTTAAATAATGATAGAAATGAATAAATAAAAACTAAAAGAAATAAATACATAATTATGAATAAGAAAGTAAAAAACAATATATATATAAAAACACAAAACCTCCCACAGTCAATCTGCCTCTTGGTACTGGCAAGCGGAACTAAAATAGCAGTGAATGTGACGTGTCATCCTTTAAGTTCAGTTCTAGGCCCTCTACTCTTCAAAATTTATCTATCTCCACTTGGGGATCTGCTGCGACCGTTTGGACTCCAATATCACTTTTATGCTGATGATACCTAAATCTACATTCACTCTAAATCTGGTGAAAACACTGATGCTTGGTATCTTTCTGCCTGTATTTCTGAGATAAAATCATGGATAAACAATAACTTTCTGTGCATGAACAGCGGGAAAACTGATGTTATTCTTATAGGTTCCCGTTACCAAATTCGCAAAGCGGCTCCACTGTCTCTATTTGTTGATGGTTGTGTTCTAGAGACCCAAAGTAAGACTAGGAACCTTTGTGTAATTTTTGACACCAGCCTCACTTTTGATTTTTTTGTTCAGGGCTCTGTGAAGGCATCCTTTTTCCACCTCAGTAATATAGCCAGACTACGCCCAATGCTAAACTTATCTGTCGCTGAAAAGTTGATAAATTCATTTGTTGTCACACGGCTGGATTACTGCAATGCCGTTTTAGTGGAGTTTCTAAAACCGCAATAAACAAAAAGAAATCAGAAATCTGCCGCCTGGATCCTGACGGGAACCAGGAAATGTGACCATATTACTCCTGTTTTGAAGTCCTTACACTGGCTCCCGGTTATTAATCCCTTACAACCCAAATCGTAGAGTGCGCTGCTCACAGTGTAATCTGTTAACTGTTCCAATAACCCACCTAAAATCTATGGGTGACAGGGCTTTTTCTGTCTATGCTCCTTCACTTTGGAACTCTCTTCCCCCTGAACTCAGGGAACTCCAGATTTTGGCATTTTTAAAACTCATCTCAAGACACTTTTTAAAACTTGCATTCGACTGCTGATGTCTTTTTAGATTGTTTTATATTTATTTTTTATTATTAATGTTGTTATTTTTGTTCTTATTAACTTTTATTTGTTTTATTTTTCTGTAAACTCTGATTTTATGTACAGCGCTTTGAGAAGCTGCTTTAAAGGCGCTTTATAAAATAAAGTTTTTTTATTATTATTATTATTATTATTATTATTATTATTATTATTATTATTATTAATGCACACCGAGCCCATCAGAGATTCTGCAAGGCAAATATACACCAGCCATTTACTCCTCAGATTACTGAAAACCTAATCTGAAAGTATAGAATCTTCTAACCATGAGGTAGAAGACTTACATAGAACATTTCCATGAGGTATATTAAATAAACATATCACTGTATAGGTTACAATTTCTCTGGCATTTGGTGTATGGCTGATGACTTGAAAGGTTCCAGTAGTCTCCCTAACTCTCTAGTGATTAAGTGAGAAGTGTGGACCTAAGCTGTCTTGTCTTAATTTAAGTATTAATAATAATGTGGGGAAAACAATGATATAAAAATAATGGTGAAGTTCAAAGGCACAATGGAAAATTGGCCACAGGAGTAAGGTCCCGAAATCTGCATTTAAAAAGCTATTTCTTTACAATGATCCATAGTTAGTAAATAGTTATCTAGGAGGAATGATACAATGCACTAATTATTAACAGCTTGCCCAAATCATAAATTTGCTATGACCTATTGATTATGTAAACAATCTTGTCTGTTTGTTACCAGTAGTAGTTTCTTATTAATTATGAAGCTGCATATTGTTTGTTACTACTTCTCCGGGAGGCATGAAAACAATAGTAGTTATTAATATAGTTTATTAGAACATTTACATTTATGACGTTTGGCAGATGCCCTTATCCAGACTGACCTTACAGTAGTGCTTTGTAGTCTCTATCAATAAATTCATCCTGGTACT
Organism: Prietella phreatophila; assembly: GCA_025728095.1. Lineage (NCBI taxonomy): Eukaryota > Metazoa > Chordata > Actinopteri > Siluriformes > Ictaluridae > Prietella > Prietella phreatophila. The sequence continues at coordinate 12,114,444 of JAOUWY010000065.1, read as the reverse complement.
GGTTCACTAGATCACAGATTAAAAATACCATCTGTCTTAAAACTCTGTTAGGAGGTAATATAGTAAAAAAAAAAAAAAAAGCAGACATTAAAAAAAATTATGAAAAGTTCTAATTTAAGTAGTTTAGGAGGAGGTAGGTCTTTAGACGTGGTTTGAAGACTGTCAGTGACTCAGCTGTTCAGACATCTAGGGGAAGTTCATTCCACCAGAACAGAAAAGAATCTTGATGCATGCCTTCTTTGTACCCTGAGAGAGGGTGGGACCAGTCGACTGGTGCTAAAGAATCGGAGGGGCTGTGATAAGTGATTTGATAAGTCCATTTTTGGCTTTGTAGGCAAGCATCAGTGTTTTATATCTGATGCGGGCAGCTACAGGAAGCTAGTGGAGCTAGTGTAGCAATGTAGTGGTGTGGGAAAAGTCAAGAACGTTTAAACAAGTCATGCAGCTGCATTCTGGATCAGTTGCAGAGGTCAAAGGGCACACAGAGGCAGATCTGCCACGAGTGAGTTGCAGTAATCCAGTCTCAAAATGACAAGTGACTGAACGAGCAACTGAGCGGCCTGTATGGGGAGAAATGGATAAATCCTTCTTATGTTGTAAAGGAGAAATCGACATGAGCATGTCAGATTAGCAATGTGAAAGGAAAAATAGAGTTGATTGTCTATGGTTACCCCAAGGTTGTGTGCAGTAACCGAATTTCTCTGGGGGGCATGAAAGCAATTATTAATAATTTCGTAGTAGTTCTCCAAGAAGTATGAAATAAATAGTAATTATTAATAGGTTCTTAGTAATAGCAGTAAGAACAATAGTTTTATTTATAGAGAGACAGGCAGACAAATCCAAAACATGATCAAAAAACGTAATCCAAAACATGTAAAGGTCAGACGATCGGCAAACAGGCATAAACTTGGGCAAGGCAGGGATCAAAGTCGCAGCCACGGGATATAGGGTCGATATACGAAACATGAAACAAAAAACAACAGCCAGGGACTGGTAGCGGAGAAACCAGTATAAACTAATCTAACAAACTATGACTAAGAATATGACTAAGAATATGACTATAACTAAGACTTTTATGATGATGATAACTACATCTATTCTAATCAATACCTAATCTAATATTCCGTGTTGAGTGTTGGGAGGCACACGGTATATATGCTGACATGATCACCCTTGTAACTGCTAACATCTGAGTGCACTACAGACACACGTGACACCACAACCAATGACAGGGACGGGGAGGAGACATAACGTAAACCATAACAAATGCACGTGTCGAAATGTCACTGCTGTCCACAATGGAGAAGCAGGTGCTCGCTGCACAAAAGGAGACTCATGACAAAAACAAGAAACAAGAACTGTGCCACTAGCTGGTAAAGGATAGCAAGCTAGCTGAAATGGAGTAAATAAAAATACACAGACCCTTAGACAAAAATACACATTTTAAACATGAAAATATGCTTTAAAACCATAAAGTACAGACAAAACCCACCAAAAACAAAAGTATCAGTTGACTTGCTCCTACCTAATTAAACTATGCTAGAAATGAAAAATACACATAACTCATAATCGAAACACACAGCATTAGCCATTAATCTTAGTAGCTTAAACAGTTTAACACCTGGTCAGCAATACAATTGCCCCAATGAGAATAAATCAGCTATCTTTCTAGCTTCACAGTAAAATATAGAACAAATAAATATCTAAAAGCCAGCATTCCATTAAGCCTCAACCCATTTCCCCCTAAACCCATAATATTGGAATTTTTCACACTCACACTTGTTTGGATTGTTTTGGTTTGGTTTGTTTACACTTTCACATAGTCTCCCTCCTGATTGACTGCAGCTCCTGCCAGTCACCTCATATGTCGTACACCCGGACTTCTTTCAGCTGCATGAAGGTGTTTGATGTATCTGAGTTGGTGTATGACATATGAGTAAAAATTTCTCACCAATTCAACTCCAACACCCCTTACACGTTGCTAATTGTAAATTCGTTTTACAGGACTGTCAGAGCGACTCAAACTAGTTTAAAAAAATTATATTACTGATTTTTTAGATTTTATGCACTACTCAGTATGCAGTATGGTTGTGTGTGTGTGTGTAAAACTTTAATTTTGTACTATTCGTGCAGTGCAATGGAGAAGTGATAGTGAGAGATGTACAGTAATGTGGAGACTAAATGGATCATATGCACTCCAGCTGTTATTTCATTGCTTTTAGCTCATTAAAACTTAATAGGTGTTTCTGTAATTGTGAAGCCTTTGTTCACCCAAAACTGCACAGTTTGGCTGTATGCACTGTGTTAGTAATATATAGGCTTATATGTAGTAAATCCTGTATTTAAATAAAATAATTATGCAATTAAAATAATTGCAACCAACCAATTCCACCTGCCCATCACACTTAGTGACGGCTAAGTGGGCTGTCTGTTGACTGTATATGACATGCACTATGTGATATACCATGGTGATAGTCTGTAAAGACAGAAACTAAATTTATTATTAGAACACTGAAAAAAGGAATGCATTTCAGCTGGGCCCTTTCTATTCAAGCTATACAGAAGTAAAATCTTTTTTTTGGGTCACGTTTCTTTCTCTCGCTCTCTCGAACACACACATACACACACAGAGAGATGCATTCCCTTGCCTTTTTTCCTTCATCTTTCTCACATTTTTCTGTAGTCAGCAGTTGCAATGTTGAGAACACTTTTGCATTTCGACACTCCTCCAAAAAAAATTGTTATAACGAGCCAGTGCTTGCATTTCTCCCCTGTTAATATTTGATAGGCCTTGAAATATGGCATGCTTTTCGTGACGTGTGTTTGTGCAAGATAACACTAGGAATCACAAATATGCCACGCTCTTCTCTAAGCTCCAAGATCACGTCACACACCAGTTCAGTTGGACTCTCACCAAGCGCTGTCATTCCACTCTGCTGAGACAGCTGAACGCTTCATCAGTGGCAAGCTACCGAGTCACTTTTCATCATCCCTTTAATAATGTTAATGCACCCACATGCCGCGTACCTTTAACGGATGCGTCCCACGATACTAGCTCCTCACGCTACACAGTGGATTAGTCTTAGTCCCCGAGGGATCAGAATACATTTATCGAGAGCTGCATCCACCTCTTTGTAAAGAGCAGACGGGATGAAATGAAGACGTTGAAGTGGTGAAATGAAATTAAGTGGTAATTTAGAGGATATGTAAAAGAAAGCATTATGATGATTTCCCCCCAAGTCTCTTCACTTTGTCTTCTTTGTCTTTGCGCTAAGGTTATTAACATTCCTGTGTGCCTTGTCTGCTTGTTGGTATCTCCTCCTTGCTAGTTCATGGCTGGTATTAACTTAAAATTCCTTTCCTGCTTAATGGAGATTGTGTTCTGTGGACATTCACACTCCTTGCTGTCCTTCTACACTAGTGCATTTAAATTTTAAAATGCATAACTTTTGTTACTGTTACTGCTGTTGTCTACAGTACTTCGGTGCTTTCGACCCTTGAAAACGGAGACTTTTGGAAATGCCGAAGACCTCGTATTAGTTTGAAAACACCGGGCTCACGTTCCTATGTAAACAGACCAAAACGAAGACTTTTGAAAATTGAAGGCATGGCTTCGCCCACATTCGCTCCTTGATTGGGGATTCTGGATCATTGCATATCCTTCCCTGATTCATAAAGCCCCCTAGCATATGACTATTATGCTACCTTGATCGTATACACAACAACATGGAGACTGAGCTGCAAGCTTTGCTGGCTTTGTTGTCATTCTTTGCAGCCATTGTGCAGTTAAATTCTGTATTTTCTAATTCTGCAGCTGCCTACATGCAAAAGAGGCAAGCTATGATTAGCGCAAATGGCAGCAAATCTCATTTCAAGTGGCCTAAGCCCTATATGGAACGTTTATTGTGCCTGTCGGTGACTAGCAAACTGTTTACACTTGAATGCACATGCCCAGTGTGCATGAATGGTCATGTGACATGCGTTTTTAGTCGTGTAGTGTGAACACAGATCATTTCTGAATCAAAGAGGAAATGCCAGTGTGGACGAGGATTGTTTTCATTTTAAATTGCTGTTTTAAAACAAAAATGCACTAGTGTAAACAGGGCCTTAGTCACTTCATATTTATTTGAAACATGTCATGATTTGAGTAAAGAATGCTGCATTCCTTCGACTAAGAAAAGACTTGTGATTTGTGCAAATTAGCATAACAGGAGGACGAACAGCAGATGACAAGGAAAAGAATTTATGTATTCAAATTGAATTCAAAGTCTATTGGCAAAGCCATCTTCACTTTCTGCTTGAACATGAGTCATGTTTAGATACTTGGACTTCTGGCTTCTGGTCAAGTGCACTGGAGTCTAGCATGTTTTGAGGGGTTGACCGAGATGGACTTGTCCCAAATCCACATTCTGTCATGGCCTGGAAGGTTTATACACTAGCAGCACGGTCTGGGTTGTAAATGTCAGCGAGCGCAACAGACCAAGAGACAGAACTAGCCAAGTATGAACGCCATACACTGTGGACTGACCTATCGTGCTACTCGCCCAAGCAGCAGCGTGTGCATATTTCAATTCCTAGCTAATAGTTCTGGCTGGGCGCATGCTACAACAAGAAACACATCAGGTAGAACATGAGGTAAAAACAGGGTGAATATGGATTGTGAGCAGTTTTAGCCTGGAAGAAAATAGCATATGAGCATTTATTAATAGCTCCTGTAACTCCAGAATTGTCTTTTTTTCCCTTGAGTTTCATCCTCTTCCTGCATTCTCTTCTCTACCCTGCAGACCTTTACATATTACAGCGGTATAAGTCTTATTAAATTCCTTCACCAATTACCAGCTTTTCTATCGCTCTTTCCCCACTGCTCCCTTCCTATGCGAGAAATGCACAGGGTAATATGCATGCTATTATATTTTCAAAAAGGTGTTTCTTCTGAACTGAAATCTATTACATTCTGTAATGCCAGTCTCTCCCCTTTTGTGTGTCATTTTACAGATGCTATTTCTTTCTTTTTCTTTCGTTCTAAAAGACAGGCGTCCTTATTGATAGGAAATAATGCAATGCTGAAGATATGGAAACATAATAGCTACATTTCTGATTCATGTAGCATTCAATCTCAGGTTGGGCGACTTCTTTTGTCCTCCAAAAAAATGAGAAATATTGCACATTGTGATAGAATGCTCAAGACTGCTTTTTCCATGCTGTTTTTGTTCTCCCAATTATTCAGAAAGCTTTGGCAGTAAATTAAAATTATACAAAATATTTTTATTTTTTAAAAAATGTTTCTCTAGTGACTAGGCTTCAAAATCCTCACACTTCATCATTTCCCTCACCTTCACACTATATACTTCTTCACAGTAAGGGTTTTACATATTAACATCACTGTGTTGGACAAGAATGTTGCAGAAATATTGCAGCATTATTGTGGGCAGAAATATTGCAGGGATGGACACAGATACATCAAAATGCATTTTGATACATAATGGATCATACAAAATAAATATACTACCCACAGAAATGCAGAGTGCTGAACATGAAAGAATAGCAAAATAAAGTATTTTTTTAAGTTAAAAAGAAATTTGGAGGAGGATAACTAATGCTAGGTATTGTTCAGAAACCACACTGAAGGACTGCAATAAATTAGTTATATTCTTTCTTTACTTTCAAAATTAATTCTGTATGATAAATTATAAAATTGTGCTGTTATATTTCTCTTCACATATGGGTAGTGATTAGTGCCTTTGCCTTGCACCTCCGGGGTTGGGGTCTCGAATCCTTTGCATGTTCTCCCAGTGCTTCAGGGGTTTCCTCCCTCAACCAAAGACATGGTCGTAGACTGATTGGCATTTCCAAATTGTCCGTAGTGTGTAAATGTGTGTGTGATTGTTCCCTGTGATGGGTTCACACCCCAACCAGGGTCCCCATTTTGCGCCCTGAGTTTGCTGGGATAGGCTCCATGCTCCCCGTGGCCCTGTGTAGGATAAGTGGTATAGAAAATGGATGGATGGATATACTTAACATAGCTAAAAAATCATAGTGTTTTTTTTTTTTTTAAACGATAAATAATCCAATAAAGAACATTATTCATCAGTGAAATATGATCAATAACAACAGTTTTTTTTCTTCCCAATGAGAATAGAATATTCTTGAATTGAAATGAATTGTTGAAATTGATGTACTGCAACGTTTCCTTTTCCTCACTGATCAATCAGTCTGAAGCTGCTGGCTTAGTGGTTAGCATGTCTCCCTCACACCTCCAGGGTTGGGGGTTTGATTCCTGCCTCTACCCTCAGGTTACTCTAGTTCTCTCCCCAAGTCCAAAGACATGCTATGTAGGCTGATTGGCATTTACAAATTGTCTGTAGTGTTTGTGATTGTGCCCTGTGATGGCTTGGTACCCCTCCAAGTGTAACCCACCTTGTGCCCCAAGTTCCCTGGGTTAGGCGTCGGGCTCCCATGACCCTGTGTAGGATTAGCAGTATGGAAATTGTATGGATGGATTTCCAAACTGGAATAGGATTTCATTTATTGATCCATCTTTACTAAGCACTTTCTCCTGGTCAGATCCTATCCCGGGAACACTGGGTACAAGCCAGGAATATACCTTATACTGAATGCCGTCTATCGCAAAGCACCATATTCACATATAATTCACACCTATGGGTCATTTTGCATAACCAATTCACTTACCGGCATGTTTTTTGGGGAGGTGGTAGTAAACCCAGGGAAACGAAGACAAGCACATACTGTAATAAATCCAAGCTCAGGATGGAATAGTATTTTATATTTCAAATACATGTTTCAGAAATACACTGCATCGCCAGTTATAAAAAAAACAGGCAGATTATGTTGATTCTATCATTGTTGAATCGACTAACACACACAAGGCATGCACATAGGCACACACATGCAGCATTGTCGCAGTCAGCTTACTATTGATTTAAAGTCATTGTTCGCTGACTGGAGAGTGCCCTGGGCTTAGCTAGCCTTCAGAGCATTATGCTCTTGTGAATTCCTCAACTCTTTTTTTGGCTGTTATTTATTATGCTAATGTGACAGGTAGTGCAGTGGGAGGGGATGGATTTACATATGACCTTGCTTTATAGACTGGGAACTTGTGGATAGTTTTATTGCTGCGAGATGATCGACTTTGTTGACTTTTCCGCTCTGCCAGAGATTTAAAGAAGTATGACGCAGGTGATCAGAATGCTTAAATCAACTTAGTGTGTATGTGGGTGTGTTTGTGTGTGTGTGTGTGTGTGTCTGTGTGTGTTTGCAAGTAAGGTGGTGTGAGAAAGAATGATAGAAGGAAAGATAGTGTATCTGAAGTAAGATCCTGCTGTTAAGTTCTCCCTGGTGATTTCTCATCAGGTAGATACGTCGAAGCCAAGTCAAAGATGAACCACCTTAACGCGTTGTGATTTTTCTTTCTTTTTTTTTTTTTTGAGTGTGTCTGTCAGTGTATCACTGTGCTATCAGACTGTAGTAAAGACTGCCTGATGGTATGAAAGTTTGATGCAGAAAAATATCCTGTAGGTGCTGAATCATTAATGAAATGGCAGCAGACTGAATTATCAGTGCCCTTCCCCACTATTCATGGCATGATCGGAGTCGGTAAGCCCTCAAGCACTGTGCCTCCAGCTAAGGAAGACATTTCACCTCAGCAACTCAACCCTTTCTGTTCTTTTTTTTCCCCTCACGGTTTTCCTTCCACCCTCCCTTCTCAATTTCTGTCTTGAAACTGACCTCTGTAACAGCTTTCCTGATGTGTGTTTCAGCAAATGTATGCTGTTTTATAACACAAGGTATAATCGGAAGCTCATGTTGCACAAAAAGTCTCGTCTGCAGAAATCTAACGCAATTCTGCCCTCCCTCCTGGAATATTGTTTCAAGTCTTCTTGGCATTCATACAGTGGTCTGCGTACTGGCTCCCTTGCCACCTATAGCTGATTGATATTTAGAAACGTTTGAGGGGCCCAAACTGTTTGAACTGCGGCGTTCATAACAGACTCATCAGCCTCCTCAATCAATGTGGATAAATATTTCCCACAAGCCATCAGCTTCAGACACAGCACTCACAATAAGGGGAGGGTCAAAAATCAATCTGTTGAGAGCGAGAGACTCAAACACACTGGAGAACCAATCCCATTTCAAGGCTATTTTAAAGAGCCCTGGCACATATAGTAGTGCAGCATTGGCAGTTAAAGCATGGGAAATGGATTGGAGTGCAGATATAAAGCAGCTCTAAATGCACAGAGAGTGAAAATGCACTAGATGCTTTTTTGGCTTGATATGTCACTTTACACTATGTAAAAAAAAATAATCAGGGATCTCTCCTAAGATCACAGGCAAGGGACAAGACCGACTACACTAGTAAATCCTACTTCCTTCTCCCTTCTTTTGTTTATTTTTGGGTACAAGAGACATTTAATTGAATCACTTTGTCAAGAGGAATCAAACTCAAGTGGAGGGAAGCGTCATTGCTGCACCACTTTGATCGTGCAGGAGACACCAGCATAAACCCCTTGTGAAAGTGCATTTAATAAAGCATGCTCTTCTTTCTGATGAGCCGGGGTGAGAAATGCCAAAACCAGTCGCCTGCCTGCATTTAATAATGCAGTCTGTGTTTCTGAGCCTGCTGCTAGCTTAGCTAGCATTATACGCTATTCTGACTCAGAGCTAGGGATGTTCCAGTTAGAGGCCCGCACTTCTTTTCCATTCGGCTGTAGACTCAAGGAGAGGAATACAATAGAAGAGGTATTTACAAACAGCACACACGTCTAGCAGAGATTTAATGGGTC
>JAOUWY010000065.1:12083011-12093280 GCA_025728095.1 Prietella phreatophila | reverse complement strand
GTGTGTGTGTGTGTGTGTGTGTGTGTGTGTGTGTGTGTGTGTGTGTGTGTGTGTGTGTGTGTGTGTGTGTGATAGATAGATAGATAGATAGATAGATAGATAGATAGATAGATACTTTATTGATCCCCAAGGGGAAATTCAGGATTTCAGGATGCATTTATTTATGCATCTACAAGACCACACGGCTGCACATAAATGTGCACATACACTCTGAAGTAAAATCCTTGAGTCTTCTTGTTTTCTTAATTCTTGAATATATATTTATAGAAAAATCAGAAAAAGTGCGAGTTTCATATGCTCAGTATTACCAAAACACCCAGATTTTAGTAAGGGTAAAATGGCAATTTAAAGTTGTTTCTGTTCCATTGTATAATGAAGAATGTACAGAGTACAGAAGTACAGTGGTTAAATTAGGCTACTTTTTTTCTTACATTTATACCAAACTGCTATTTTTTACATATGCTCTCTGGGACTTAAATTGTGTGAGTTATTATACTGTAGTGTCTTATTAAGCAGGAAAAAATGAAGAAGAAAAAAAGCAATACACACAGACATACTCTTACAGACACAAAAAGACACCAGGTTAAACACATACCCAGAATGGAAATTGTACATCATTTGGTTTAGGGATAGAAATCAAAGAACAGATGTTTTGCCCCCATGTTTTTATTTGTATTATTTTGAAGCATGGCGTTCTTTTACGAGAACTCACATCACTTGTTTTGTGCTTTCTTTTTTAGTTTCTCTTTTTAACTTCTAGTCTTGATGTTTCTGTGTCATTTTGTGTTACGTGGTATGTGTGAAACATGAAGCTCAAAAAAATTTAATATCACTGTTTTGCTGCAGAAAAACAATTAGTTATGTTTAATGTGAAACCAAGTTATCAGTGTACCTTAGTGTACCCTGTTATTGGTAACGTGAAATGAAGTATTATGTGCAGATTTTAGGCTTCATGAGGCACATAGCACATTCAATCCTAAATTCTTTCTCTCACTGCAAATACTGTATATTCATGAGCTGTTGAAGTTGAAATATTGCTTCTAACACTATCTCTCCATGTGTTTCTTTGTGTGTTTGTGCAGACTCTCGGCCCCTGCCGGATGTAGCCATGACGGGGAAGTGTACGCGCGAGTGTGACGAGTACGGCCACTCAGATGCCTGCTGGATGCCGGTGCGCACTTCACCCGAGCGCAGGCCCAAAGCCACCCCTCCCAAACTCTCCACCTTCAACTCGAGCTCAGCTGGGTGCAGCGGTGCTGAACCAGCCACCAGCTCCGATCCACTCACTATGGCCAACGGAGAGCCCTCGCACCTGCTTGGAGACCGCAACCGTAATCTTCTCAACAAGAAAATGGCCTCCTCCTCTTCCTCCTCCTCAGCCTATGATGCTTTTGGCTCGGCTGCCTTCTCTGCTAGTGATGAAATGTCTCGGCCTGTTGAAGAGATTCCACTTGCCCCCACAGGCGAATATAAACCCACACAATGCGGGACACTCACCAGGCGTGAGGTTTACCTGTGAATGTCCCAGTGAACAAGTCACGACTCACTATTCGATCCAACAATGATTCTTCAGCGATTTCAGAGACGCTCTTAGCGCCAAAGCCTTGTATGAAATGTATGCTTGTTTGATATAAGCAGTGAGTAAAAGACATAAAAGCATGGATAGCAGTTTTGTACATGTGGAGGAGACAGAGGAGGAGGAGAGAAATGCAGAGGTGGAGAGAGAGGGATGCTGGTGGATGAGTCCTGTGTCATTTTGCTGCTAGCATTCCGGGCCCTCTTACTTTTCCCAAAGTGCTGCCTGGTTGTGTAGAATTCATCATAAGCATGCATGCAAAATCTAGCCCTTAATGACTTGGACTATACTTCTTAGGACTTTTAATCTTTTTTTCAGTCATTTTTCTAATTAATGCTAAATAGATGGCAGGAGGCAAGACTGGTGCTGTTTTATTTTTTATTTGTAATCTTTATTTCATGTTCATGTTTCTGTACAGGATTGGAATTGAAGAGATTTTTTTTCTTTAGTTTTGATTATTGTATACTTATGCAATCTGTCCAAGCATTGGACTAGTTACACTGGACAACCATAGCATTCAAAGAGACACCAAAAACAACAAAACTAGCCTAACATTGACAAGAACTGATGCATAACATTAATCAGTGATGGCAATGGGAGGCAAAGCAAAACCATTCAGAAAACAGCTGGAGGACATCCTTATGTACTAGTAACATTTCCAGTGACTGTAACCTTTACAGTGGATCTGTAGATATCTAAACCATGGCATACAAGCTGTAAATGGTGAACTTACACTACAAGAAGCAAGTTTACCTGTGTGCCTATCTGCTTTTCACAAACACACACACATGCACATACAGACACTCAAACCCACTCACATGATCTTATGTGGGTCACAAGTTGTACATAAATACACTAAACATATTCGGGGCACATTGCTTTATACCTAAGCTGTCAACTCACCAAACGCTCCGCCCCCCGCCCTTTCTCTGTACACTGCTGCATTGTGGGAGCTGTTGACATTTCTTGGGTCGCCTGTTACTGCTGTAATTCCACGAACATTGGCAACTCTAGGAGTTCTTGACCTGATCTATGCCGTTTTTCTTTTTTGTTGTCTAAGACTTAAACTGAAGCCTTTAGTGACCTATGGCACACAATAAGTTACTCATGCACAGAAAAACACATGGCACCTTACATACACATATAGGACCTGGCTATTAGGATCTCTCGTTAGATAAATGACTAGCTACCAGGGAAATGATTAAGATGACTTGGTCGTACGTACCACATGCTTGGGCTGGTCCTGTATAACATTCTCAAAGTATGAGTGTTAAATTGAGCAATAAACCCAAGGGATGTAGTAGTATTCATTCTTTATCACACCTACCTAAAGTAGCGAAGACACACCTGAAATGGCTCATCTCCTAATCAAATCAGTGAATAGAGAATACAAATACACTGAGGGCATGAGGATCCACCAGCTAAATAGATGTGTACAATCAAAACAGTTATCTTTACGATGTCATTGGGCTAAACGAGCACTTGCGGCCACGCAAAAACAAATGTCGCCATTAAAAAAACCAAAGTCCTGGGAAGAACATGACATGGTATTTGGTATAAAGAGGAGGGAAACAGAAAATCTGGTTGTATGTTGGTTTAAATACATTCACATTTAACTGTAGAGACTGAGGCTAGAGGAACAGCCGTTAGATGATGTCCTTTCTGAAACACAACCAACACACACTCCCATGTTAAGGTCCTGTGCTCAAAAATCCATGAAGTAACCCAAGTTTGTGATTGAGAGTATACTTTTAAGGATTCAAATCCTGCCTGTAAAACTGGGTGACAATAATCAGATGCAATGGAATTACTCTTTTGTATGTTGGAGAACCCTAAGTCTGAACGGACTGCACTTTTTCCCCCTGCAGCCTGAATCTATAGTCTGTGTGTTCTACTTGTTGTTAAAAGAAGTGCTCTGATGCTTATCCACTGTATACAGAAATATGTACTTTTTATTGCACGTTTAAAGGGATTCTACTTCACATACTATGAAGGCAAAAAAAAGAAAAAAAAATGGAAATGGATTAAAAAAAAAAACTCTTACCGTGTGATCTTGGAGGTCCATTGCTTGCTTTTGTTATAAACGAACATTATAAACAGACATGTAGTATGGCTTAGATTATCAGTTTGACAAGGATGAAAAATGAAATATGTATACTACAATGATTCATTGGTTTATTTAGCATCACACATTTGGTAAATGTTTTCATTCTTCTGACGAAATGTCTTTTTTTTTCTGTTGATCTCACTTTACCACACATTCACATTGATATCACTGACACATTGAAAGAGTACTTGTCACATCACACATTTATAACGTAATCTGACACAATACTCAGTCGGCATGATTTAAAGTTGTATTTATTTTTTTTAAAATGTAAACTTGGTAATGGCGCCCTGTGTTGAGCTTTACTCATATTTTTTTCTTTATACTTTCCAGTGCCACTTTGTATGTTTAGAATGCTTCTGTAAAAAAAGGAAAAAAAATCTAAACAAAACTATAGAGTGAATGCAAAATATGCAACTGTGCCTTTTTATACCGTTATTGGTATGACTCGTCGTTTTCACTAGTATAAAAACTGAGATGGAAGAAGGGTGATATCTGGGGAAATGTTTATTTGATATTGAAAAGAAACACAAAAACAAAGCTTTTATCTTGTGACTTCTTCATGTTAGATCGGTCAAATGTTGTCAAGTCTATCAATAAGTAACAACTGTACACGTTTTAGGCAATCTCCTAGCATATGAATCCATCTGATTTCAAATTTCCGCATGATTACTTGACCAAACCACTATTTATATACATAATATTAAAAAAAAAGTTGCTAATGAGATCATCATAGTCATGATAGTAAGGATACTGAAATTATCAGTAAAGTAAATGCTGCATTAGTTAAGCTCAATGCAGATTGAAGAGCTAAACTAAGTTTGTCTAGTATAGACATAAAACTGATTGTCTGGCAGTTCCACTAAAGGTTAACAGGCTGAAGACTAGCTGCGATAAAAGAGAGATAGATAGAAATGTGTGCCGGCAAAACACATACCTCTGTGGGAGAAATATTCAATTGTAGACATGCAGAATACTATATTATATATTACTATACAGATAAAAATGTGAGTTTGATAGGAACAAGAGATATGTAGTGATGAATGTGAAAGAAAGACCAATTGTATCTACCAGAAATTCATAAGCTTTGATCATTAATAATAGAAAATGTTTTCTACTCTTAGCAGAGATTAGATTAAAGCCAGCATTGCTGAAAGCAGAAAGTCTGTAGTCCGAAGACTTCTCACAAGTTGAGGTGTGTGTTCTGTCAGCTTTGAACTTAAGCTTAAACCTTAAGTTGTCAGACATTTCACCCCTAGTGGAGAGATCTGTGATATTAACCATATTCTATTGTCCTGCGACTTGGATGTTGATGTAAAATTGACGATCAGTTTTAATCATTGTTTTATTAGGAGTCACTATGCACGCAGCTTAGCTGAACATGGCAAAATGTACTGAACGCTGAAGTCCACCTCTATTTATGAACTATTTTACTTAATTTAACTTTTGCTTTTGTACAGGTATTTCTGTAAATAAATTGCTTGTCATTTTTTGTCTCTGCAGAAATTAAAATCTAATGATTAAAAAAGTGCCTGTCTTTCTGTTCCTTAATCTTACAAACAGGAGCACAAAAGACATCCCCGAACACATTATTTACATAAAGGTTGTAACAAATTAATATAATTTTGACACTCTCCTAATTACAAATTTGTAAGATGTCTGAAAAGAAAACTTGCAAGAAACGTTATCACTTAAGAAAGAGAGAGAAGCATTTTCCTTACAACTACATTTGTAGTCAAATGAGATGAGGTCCAAATGTTAGGTCATTGTCTACAACAATTTTTTTTTCAATAGCTTTAAACACTATAAAATGCAGAATAAATAGCAGACAGCATGTTTAGGCAAGCATTCAAACAAACATCTATTCATTATTATTAAGTAAATATCTATTTATTATTAGATGTTTAGTGTATTGATAGTGTATGTTATGTTAGACAAAGAAGAAGAGGCCTTTGTCACATATACATTACAGCACATATCACAGTTTGTTAAGAAGTTGAGGTCAGAGTGCAGGGTCAGCCATTTGTTATTATTTGTCAAATTAATAAAATAATAAGTTGTTTTTTGTTCATTTGATTCCCTCTTCTGCAAATTTAAGAAGCAATTGTCGATATTTTGATCTACAACTTGGCCAAGCACTCATCTGCTACGTTTACAGCAACTTTAGTTAATTGATCATTTCAACTAGAATATATTCACTCTTTGAGAAGGTATATCTCTGAAGAATATGCTGGATTTGAAATGAATAATAGTATAATGTACTAGTACTATTACTATTAATAGTAATAGTGTGATTTTTATTTTTTTAAATTCGAAATCCCATTGTGTGAGTGAATTTACAGTCCCCCTGCAGAACCCCACATTAATGACTGTATATTGATTAAGCTTGTAGTCTGAGGTTTGAATACCGGTGTGTGCGCAAATTCAACACATGGCTCAGGGCTTCATCATGTTTTCAAAACACAGATCCCTTGCATTTGTTTGGGCACATGGCATCTACTGTAGGTCCACCCAGTCTGTCTCATTTGTCTGTCTGTTTAAGCATTCGCTCATTATAGTGGATATCATTACTATTTCTGTCCTTTTTATCCCCTAAAACTAAGTAGCCTTTGATATATTCTCCAAGCAAAGTATCACCAAACCACAATTTACATTGACAGTAAATCCAGAAAAAAAATGTTGACGGAATGTAATTAAAAGTGATTTAATTTAAGATTGCAACACAATTTAGAACTGTACTAGTCACTTTTTTTTGCTCTTGTCAAAGTTCTGAAAATTATTTATTTGTTTATCATAAAGGGAATAAACAGACACACACAATCTTTATTCAGACCTACTGCTATGACACAATGGTATACTTGAAGCAGTATTGATTAATGAGTGTATCCTTTTATCCTTAGTTATTATGAGATCTTGCAAATTGTGAGTTAACACTTGCCAAATATAAGAGACCAAGCCAGACTTGATTTATAACATCAATTTACATTGCATTATGTAAAACAGAAAGTTCAGTGTGAAGTGCCCATGCAAAGGTGCACAAAAAGACCAAAGGAAAACAAAATGAAATGAATTTTGAAATGAAATGAGTTTTGAAATGAAATGAGTTTAATTAATACAGTATCTATTCTATGTATTTTCAATGAATTGTTCCAAAAGAACTTTACATTGCACATTTCTGCTGAATGGTATAGATTTATGGATATTGGATTACTTATGCAATACTGGATCATGAAAGTGTACCTTTATATACTATATACTATATAGCCAAAAGTATGTGGACACCTGACCAACACACCCATATGCTGGTCTTCCCCAAACTTTTGCCACAAAATCAGAAGCACACAATTGTATAGAATGAATTTGTATGCTGCTGCATTTCAATTTCCCTTCAATGGAACCAAGGGCACCAAAAATGTTCCAGCAGGAAATTGCCCCTGTACACAATGCAAGGTCCAAGAAGACATGGTTTGCCAAGGTTGGAGTGGAAGACCCTGAGCGACCTGCACAGAACCCTAGTGACATCAGCCTCACTAAACATGTTTGAGATGATCTGAAATGCCAACTGCACCCCAGGCCTCCTCACTTAACATCAGTGACATCACTAATTAACTTCTGGCTAAATGAGCAATCCCCCCACACCCAACCATACAGAGACAGACCTCCACCTTTCCCCTTAATTGCCATAGTGGGTAAACTATAATAACATTAAATAGTATATACACATACTGTCCACATTATTAGGAACATCTGCACATTCATGCTGTTATCCATTCAGCAAGTCATGTGGCGGCAGCACAATGGAACAAAAAATCATGCATATACAGGTCAAGAGCTGGAGGTAATGTTCACATCATACAATAGAATGTGAAAAAAGTGTGATCTCTGTGATTTTGATAGTGGCATGGTTGTTGATACCAGATGGGCTAGTTTGAGTATTTCAGAAACTGGTGATCTCCTGGGAATTTCGCACACAACAGTCTCTAGAGTTTACACAATATAGAGCAAAAAAAGCAAAAAAAGCATCCTGTGAGCAGAGGGTGAAACACCTTGTTGTTGGAGTGAAACCTGATGTGGCAACCTGCTGTTATACTCGATCTGCCTCAAGTTTTTTCGTGTTGTGTGTTCTGAGATGCTTTTCTGGTTGTAAGAGTGTTTTTTTGTTTTGTTTTGTTTATTTTTTATTATTTTTTAATTTTTTTCCTGTCAGCTCAAACCAATAAAGTTAATCTCATCTGACCTCTTTAATCAACATTTGTTCCACCTGCAGAACTGCCACTTCATTCTGGATTTTTTTTTTCTTCATTATGTTTTGTAAACTCTGGAGACTGTTGTGTATGAAAATCCCAGAACATCAGCAGTTTCTGAAATACTCAAAACAACCCATCTGGCACCAACAAAGTCAAAGACACTGAGATCACATTTTTACCCATTCTGAGGTTTGATCTTAACTTTATCTAAAGCTCTTGACCTGTATCTGCATGGTTTTATGTATTCCTTTTTGGCCACATGACTGGTTGATTGGATAATTGGATGAATGTACAGAAGTTCCTATAATTCCAATAAATTTGCTTCATGTACTATGAAGCATTATATGTACAAAATAACAACTCCAATATAGATATATATTTTGAATTTGTGACCTTTACAGCAGAAGAAAAGGTAGCATCTAAAGAAATTACACTAAAAATGCCGTTCGAAAAGTTCTGTTACTACATGTTTGGTTGGTCTACTTGTCCCTCTGGACATTCTCTCTGTTCTCTGCAAGGCTGGATGATGTCTCATTGTCAGTGTGATGGATTGAGTTCTTATTATGGGCTGATTCTGGATCAGTGGTACACAGCTGTTTTAGAGACCTATATGACCTCTCAGTCTGATTGCTTCATCTTTGAGCTTTATTGCTGAAACTTTATTGAAAGTCTCACTTGGCCTTTCTTTTTTAAGTCTAGAGGTAACATGGAAAACCCTAATATTCAGTGGTGTTAACTGTCAGAATTCATCATTTCAGCTAAATAGTGGGTTCTTACAATTATACCCAGAGACCCGAGTTCACTGACATTTACTAGCATAATTTAATTTATGCTAATGTATATGGACTTATTATTATTCATGGGCAAATTAAATATTGGTTATTGCATGTGCTTTTATTTAGTTAACATTAACCATCAATTCAGTAAGGGTTTATTACTTTGTTTATGTTGAATATGGTTACGGATAAAGCTAAAGTTCATGGTTTACTGATTTAAACAAATGAAGTAAGCAGTGTTATTGAAGGAAAATATAACCAGGTGAACGAACAAACAGGCCAAACTGGACTAGACAGAGACGTAGTCGGAAAATCGTAAGAAAAGGTCAAGGTAAACGTAGACGTAGATACAAATAGAACGGCTTGGTATCGCAGAGAGATAACTTCACTAAGCGTATACTTTGCATTGAATCCGAGGCAAGTGATTCCTTAAATACTAGCAGAGGGTGTGTGTGTGTGTGTGTGTGTGTGTGTGTGTGTGATTGACAACAGGTGTCTCAGATCAGAACTCCGGGGATGTTGAGCGCATACGTGCGTGCTAGGTGCGTGTTGTATCCTGGGATCCGGAGTTCTGATCTGATGGAGGTGTGACAAGGGGCTCACTCCAGGAGACGATTTCCCTCTTGGACTCCCCCGGGGTCATGGACCTGGGAGCTCAGGATGAGTGGCGTGAAAGTCTTTGGTTAGTTCAGGATCCAGAATATCCTGTCGAGGGACCCAGCATTGTTCTTCAGGCCCGTACCCCTCCCACTCAACCAGATACTCCAACCTGCCCCATCTATGTCGGGATTTGAGAATCCTCCTGACGAGGTATGCTGGTTGACCCTCGATCTCGAGCGGGGAAGATGGATTTTCAGTGGGTACCTCTATGGCGAGCGGACCTTCCACCACCAGTTTGAGTCGAGATTCGAGGAATGAGGGGGAGATGCGGCAATGTTGTGGCAATTTGGTACGTGAGATCATCAATCTGCTTGAGAATCAGGAACGAACCCGTGTAACCTCAGGGTTAATTTTTTGCAGCTGTGGGGTTGCTTGAAGTTTCTGGTAGCCAGCCATACCCTATCACCTGGCTGTTAATTTGGGTGGTCATGGCGATGGCGATCGGCTTTTTGTTTGTAGATTTCAGAGGTGGTTTTTATGCATTGGTGGGTAGCCGACCAGACCTGCTCACTCCATTTGAACTACTGGTCGACTGCCGGGGCAGCAGTGAGAGTGGCGTTCCAGGGGAACAATGGGGGTTGGTATCCGAGAATGCACTGGAATGGCGTGAGCTTGGTGGTCATGTGACGCAGTGAGTTCTGGGCATACTCGGCCCATGGCAAGAACTGATTCCACTCTTCCAGGTTATGGGCACAGAAGGTACGGAGAAAACGCCCCAGTTCTTGGTGGACCCTTTCAACCTGTCCGTTGGCTTGAGGATGGTAGCCGGAGGTGAGATTAACAGTGACCCCTAACTTAGTCATGAAGCCTGACCAGACCCACGACGTGAACTGTGGACCCCGGTCGCAGACAATTTCCTCTGGGATGCCGAAGTATCGGAAGACATGCTACAGGCAGAAAGAA
>JAOUWY010000065.1:12066821-12077322 GCA_025728095.1 Prietella phreatophila | reverse complement strand
TGGTCCCCCCCCCCCCCCCCCAAAAAAAAAAAAAAGATTAAGCGTAATCTAAAATTAGGTTTTGAACACATTGTGGATACACAAATCCTAGAAATCCTTTTCAGTGCTGAACTAGAAAACCAGGGTCCATTGTTGTAAATCAG
This sequence comes from Prietella phreatophila, assembly GCA_025728095.1. NCBI lineage: Eukaryota > Metazoa > Chordata > Actinopteri > Siluriformes > Ictaluridae > Prietella > Prietella phreatophila. The sequence goes on along the minus strand of JAOUWY010000065.1, from coordinate 12,077,179 downwards.
ATGCTGGCTACTGTGCAATGGTGGGAGTTAAACATGATGAAAAGCAGATGGAAATGGGTCATATCTGAATATGTACTAGATTCCTGACCAAAAGGATAGCAGCTGTTTCAGTGCTTAGACATCTTCGGGTCATGTAAGCATGATTAGGTGGGTGAGCATAAGGGGTCATGGTGTTCTAGCGTTGACATCTATAACCAGTGTACAGTGTGGTGCAAGTAGGACACAAGTAGGACACAAGTAGGGGATTAACATGCAATGATCCCCCTGGAAATAGATTATCAGTCAGGAAAATTGAGACCCAGGTATGGCAACCAGCTTGAAATGTCTTGCAGTATGTAACATTCATTAACAGTTCTTCTTTCTCTCTCTCCACATGGGAGCATGAATGAACAAATGATGAAGGACCTAATATAAATCAGTAAGGTGTAGCTGCTCTCTAGACCAGGGTTTCTCAACTCCAGTCCTGCGGACCCAGAGTTCAAAGTTTCCCAACTTCAAATCCAGCTCATTGAGCTCAGTTATTAAGCATTTTGTGAGAAAATCAGTTATAGTGAGGGCAAGGAAACTTTGGAACAGTGCTAGGCAGGGCTGGAGTTGAGTTGTGTGGTCACATAGGTGTCAGGCAATATACATCAAAGTAATATGATCATCACAAAATGAAAATTAAAGTCTTGTATTATATTTATGGTTTTAAATCACTGATACTGTGTATACACAGAGCTAATAGACATTAAAATGATCATGTTAACCAAAAAAAGATAATGGTTTTAAGTGCACCTTGTCATATCCTAGTCCAGCCACGACTCAGTTTCCCATAAAGCAACACTCACCTCACACACACACATGCGCTCACCTTCCCCGGAGTCCTAATATCACACACCTGTCACCAATCACACTCACACTCTCACCACAGCATATAGAGACTCATTCATTACAATGACTTTGCGATGTATACGTTCAGTAGACTTGTTCTCTGTCGTTTCCAAGCCTGTGTCTCTAGTTTTGGTTCGCTTAGTGTCCTTGAATTTTGATTACGAATTTTGCCTTGCTCCGATCGCCTGACCTCTGCCTGCCTTACGACCGCGTACTTAGAACACCCCTTTACCCACGTACTGATCCTGCCACCCTCTTCTGCTTCCGTGCTCCCCACGGTACGTGATGCACCTTTAAAGAATATGTGAGCAATGAGAAGCAAATTCCCTTTCAGAATTTACATGAGCAGAAATGCTTATTATTATTATGCGAACTAAAATCTAACTGGAGCCACACACAGCTCATAAACTTGGCAAAATAAGAAAGTATGATATTGCTGCAGTCCTGTTCAGCTTAAAATAAGCCACCTCCATTTCTGAAATAAACAGTTAATTTTTACTATAGCAACACTTCAACAAGCTAGGTAATACATACAGTGTGTCTCCATACATAAGAGAATATGTATGCCAGCACCAAACAGAGTATGAAACGTTTTAGTAAGAAATACATATACATACACAGCATTTGGCAATGCCCTTACCAACTTACAAAAGTGCTGTATAGTGTCCATCAATATACATATCCTAATGTTAGTAATATAGATCAGGATCTGAGAATGCTATCAAGCTAAAACACTGTTATAAATTAGATAATAAATTAATTAATTAATTAGTAATAATAATAATAATAATAATAATAATAATAATAATAATAATAATAATAATTATTATTATTATTATTATTATTATTATTATTATTATTATATGTGCATTTCATGCCTATGCTGAAGAGCAGAGCTCTTTATGCCGATTATAGTTCTACATCAGAGCTATGCTGGCTTTGTAGTGAGATTAATTTGGATAGAAAAGTAGTCTTTACTGTTTATGAGCACATTATTTCTACACAGAAATGCATTATTTAAAATTAGCTATGGAACCAAGACTTGCTTTAGTATTGATCAAATTGGATGCCTCATTTTAATTGTATTTTTTTTAAAAAGAAAGAAAGAAAAAAAGAAAAAAAAACAGATTATATAAAAGGTGAGGTTACTAAACTTAACATAACACAGACCCTTTTGGCTCCAAGAGTTGATCATTCTCTACTCAAACAGTAAGTGTTTTGCTTGACACACAGCACCATAAATAAATTTGCATGTCATCACCTCTGTGTGCTACAAATCTCCCTTTCTGTATTTCAAATCATAAATCAGCCTGTAGATGAATGTCCCTTGACTTTTCAGAGACTGTGTCATAGCTTCATCTACAGTCACAATCAGTGCTATCAAGCATGCAGTGTGAGCTTTAGAACAAATGAACTCAAGATGAAATACATTTACATGCACACCATAATCAGAAGGAGTATTTGAAAGTCTAACAGTACTGCATCTCTGTTTATCCTGTACACATTTCAGGGCAACCAAATCAACATGGACTCACATTTGTTAATGCTAATAATTCAAAGACTCAGTTACTATGAAAACATTAGAGTGAACAGTTAGTGTTGTGATGAAGCTAGAATTTGTAGATTTTGTCACAATTTCATTCATATGAAAACAATTAAAATCCAACCGCAAAATCATACACAAGTGACAGGTTCTCCAGTATCGGGCTCTATAATATTTATTTTTAAAGGAAAGCAGAATCTCTTGAAAGTTACCTTAGCATTCATACATGTGGATTTGAAATGCAGTACTTTCTAACCACCCAGATCCCACTAGAAATGTTTAACTTATCAAGAAAATCAAATGAGAGCATTTAAATTTTAGCTCAGGTCTGGAGAATGATCTGAATGCCAGCCTCAATTTTCTGTATATACCACTTGACCTTGTTGGTGATGAGATTCAAATATCCGGCTCTATTTTTTTCTCTCCTCTTGTCGATTAGAGATCTGTTTCTCCGTCTCAGAGCAGTGCTTTATCTTAGACCTTTTGTTATGCAGATATAGTGTTCTTCCTCTTTCACCTTCTTGATTTCTCTTTCCTGCTCTCACACCCCATCTTTTTCTTGGTCTCTCTGTGGAGACTTGATGTATTCAATCCCCAATTTCTTTCCAAGTGGCAGCTGGACTTAGGAGACATGACAACATGGAAAACCTTTCAGTTGCACTGTGACAATGCTGTAATCCACATTTATTGGTAGCTCATTTTAATTATTTTTTTATTAAAAATAAATCAAAGGTAACAAGTAGATTTGATGGTGTGCTTTGAAACAACAACAAGAACATTATGAAGCTATGTTAGCAATGATGCTGCCAAGGGAGCTAGTTAAAAAGCCCCCCAAAAAACCCCAAAATAAAATCATAACCTCACTTAAGGGTGAAGGCCTGATAAAAGTGAAAAACAACAGGAAACAAAGTTCTTCAGGAAGTCGAGTTTATATAAAAATAATTGCATAAACAAGGATCAGAGAAGTGAGTGTCACTGAAATGAAAATTACAGTGCAAGAGAGGGGGGGGGGAGCTACAAGCAGGTGTTGATTGGCATTACACAAACTTACAACATATAGAGCACTATGTGACAGATGTTTTCAGATGAAGAAGCCAGCATAAACTATACCATCTGCTGAAAATCCATATCTTTCATACAGATGGTCATTGAGAAAAGCAAGGGGGTTGGGTTTGTCCTTAGAAGTTTTTTTCCTTCTATGTGCCTTTATTATTTGTACTCCAAGCTACACAAATGGTGACGCCACCTCCACAACCACGAAAAAGAATTAACTTTAATGCGGATATATATATATCACTTTGCTCACAGTGGATTGGTCTAAGATGGTTTGGAGTTTTCTTACCCAGAATAAAAACTGCTCTGGAGCTGGTTAATGGTGTAGCAGACGTTACCATGTTGATGAAACCAGCTAAAAAGCAGAAAAAAACAGAACTTCAACAGCATTGCTTATTAGGTGCAATAGGGACAAGGTGTGTGTGATCAGCAGTACATGAAATATGTACATGTGATGTGCTGGTGCTGATGGATATTGTAGTTTCACGCCAGTATTGGTACCAACATAACATTGGTATACTACTCAATCATTTGACAAATTAACATGTGAGAATTATGATACAACAAACAATTTCATATTTGTAACTGAAATTTCTGTATTATCAGTTACAGTGGCAAAATTATGTGGGAAAAATATTAACCATAAAATTTAATCTGAATAAAAAGTAAAATACAGTAACTGGGTGGGATCTGGATGTCACTGTTGCCTTCTTCCATGCTTGTTTTATTTTATTACTGTTTAATGAATTGAAGCTGCATTGTTTTATAAGAAGCAATATAGCACAGATCAACTCAGACCATACTGAGAAATATGGCCTGACTATGTCTGTCATACTGAAAATATTCATATTGTTCGCATACTGCACACTGTTTTTGGACAGGATTTCGTAGGAATAGTATTGACAGCATGCCATTTTCACCGCAACCAGTGTTTCAAGACAGGTCAATGTGTTCTGCTATTAAAGACTTCCCATAGCCAAAACCAAGCACTAGACTGCATTATGAAGTACAAAGGCAGAAAACGTTTTTTATCTAACAAATAGAGCAACAAGTTGTGATACAATAAACACACTACACCGGTTGTTTATCCTTTTTGGACAGAGTAACAGGTTACTTTATCTCCATTTATTTAGACTAATGTTCTTGGCTTTCTATAATTCAGTCTGAGCCTTATCAATAGTTGTTTATTTTTGCCCATTATTTCCAAGTACTTACCTAAGCAAGTACATAAGCCAGATTATACTATCATGAGAGAGTTACTTCTGTTATCAAATGGGGCAGGCCATTCTTCAGATTAGCGATCAATTTAACTCAATTTAATTATATATTTTTATGATTCTGTTCCTAAAGACTGCTTGTTTTGTTATTCATCCCAAGTATCCATTTTTCCTTATTTAATAGTTTCCCCATATGATTACAGCAATACATCTTTTGAAATTACGGAAGTTTTAATAGGCGGTTAACTAATGCCATGAATACAACTGAGGTGGGTTGCATTTCACTTTTGGAATACATGGAAATATATTCAGAATAGGTGGAGTGTAAATGGAGTGGTTAAATGGGAGATATTTAGCTCATTTTATTTCTCTGTAACAAATTTATATCCCTTAAGGCTGCAGTAGCAAACGTTTTTTAAGTTTTTTATTAAACATGAACAAAGATCAATTATTGAGCAAATACATAATTATTATTATTTTTTAAATCACTATCCAAAACTGTCTCCTTACCTTACCCTGATTTACAATGGTAAGCTTATAATAATGATTTATAATTTGAACTGTCATGTAAGATTTCGCTGGAAATGGTAGTAGACATCATCCATCTCTTGATGTCGTAGTAGACATCAATGTAAACAGACTCAATAAATGAGCCTGCAAGATATTTAAGCTGAAACAACTGAAAAGCAACAATAGAATATATGGTATTTTTTTTTGTTTTGTTTTGTTTTGTTTTGAAAACATCAAATGGCAACAAAGCTTATAGGGAAGACAGGCACTATCCACTCATCTCTGATCCCCTGCAAGCAGAATATGATTGGAGGGATGGAAAAGAACTACTATTAGTATATATGAGTATGTTATGCTTGTTTTTTGTTATAACCTGAAATAATTGTGGGAATTGTGGGCTGAAATACACTACAGCTCTGATATTATTGTGAGGTTGTGAGCAGACAGTGTACATACATTGGGGAAAAAAGTGACCATAAATGTGAAAAACAAAGTCACCTGTCGCATTTTCCTAACAAGCAACCATATTTTTTAAAACAAGATAAAAAAGGCAACCCATGAGCAGTGATTTTTTTTAAAGCAAATTAAAAAAAGAAGCCCAAAGTCACATACTATAAGCAAACCATCAGATTCTTGTGCATCAGATACAAATCACAATCCACATAATACTCCACAAGTAACTTGCAATTTTATATTTCAAACAGAGATGGCGACAGAGAGATTAAAATTCAGTACTGACGCTTTAAAAAAACATAAAAATACTACATTTTATTCTGCTTACATTGCAAATGCTAGAGAGTGCAATTTGTAAATTGATTTGATTTAAACCAAACTCAATAACTTTAGATAGGAAGGCAATTCAAGACCTTACTGTTCTTTTACTTGATGAGGGGGAGGGGGGGGGGGGTGTTTGGTGGCAAAACTGAATGGTCTTATTTGTTTGCAGTGCTCAATCCATCTAATAGATTAAGGTCACATTCCTGTGCATTATCTCCTCAGGCCAAGGCTGACTCTCTGAATCAAATTTGGATACTAGATGTGTCATGTGGAAAACTTAAACACTTATTTGCCACTTTTCAGCAACTGCAGGAGAAATTGAATATAACAGTTAGTCATTTTTCCACAGATACCATCAGATCAGAGATTATGTGAAAACATATTTGCACAATTCTGCCATAGCAAAACCAGATAGTCCTGATCAGTCTGTGAAAATGGGTGCTGGTCTAAAAAGTGTGATTTCTTATCTGTATGATGCCTTTCAAGACTTTAAGCCACCCTCTATGGAGTGTCTCAAAAATGCATGGGAAAGCAGAAATGGATGTGCAAATACATAATGATATTTGGGATGCCAGTTTTGAATATATTCATGTCCGTTTTGTTAAAGCTGGTTAATACAATTTAAAGTATTGCATAGATTTCACTATTCTAAAGTAAAATTTACAATATGACAAGTGTTTTATACCTGATGCCTCAATGTCAAAAAGTTTTGTTTTGTACATTTTAAAAGTACTTATAGCAATTTTCAGAACTTTATTTGATATACTTAAGGTGCAGTTTAGGTAAAAATACAGTGCTCATTACAGTTGGGCACCTATAGCCAAATTGCAAATTTTGTTGATTTTTTAAAGTAAAAGTAAATAAACAACCTCTTCAGCAAACAACATAATACATATAATGCCACATGCAAAAATCTGAACAACTGACTACATCAGTACTTTGTAACACCTCGTTTAGCAGATATCAGAGTCTGAAAATGCTTTCTGAATGCAGCCAGGAAACCAGGAAAGTTTTATTCTTGTTTACTGAAGTTTCATCCACTTTTCCCTGCAGAATCGTTCTACATGTGAGACATTCTTGAGCTGTCTTGCATACACAGCATTTTTAAGACCGACACACAGATTTTCAATGATGTTCAAGTCAGGGAACTGTGAGGGCCATTCTAAAAGCTACAGCTTTCATTTCTTGAAGTTCATGGTGGGTGCAATATTTCCTGTGCCACAAAACCCCAAAGCATAAAACCTACTCCCATACTAAGAAGGAAAGATGTTCTTTTCATCAAATGCTTCTCTTTTTTTTTTTGCACCAAACATACCTTTGGTTTTTGTGACCAAAGAATGACATGTTTTCATGACAGCGCTCAAAAATGCACCTGGCTTATTTAGACATTCATTTTTGTGATGTGAGGTTTCTTTCTGATGACTCTTCCATGCAGATCATGTTTGTGCAAGCAACACTGTACAGTAGAATGGTGCACCCCAATTCCTATGTCAGCTAAACCATCATGCAGGTCATATTGGGTTTTTGCTTTGCATTTCAGCCCAGCATGTGGGCAAATCTATCTAATCATTTTTTTTTTAACTCATTTTGATCTTTCAGATCTTGACTTGACTTCCACAGTTCCTCTTAACTGTTATTTCTTAATCTTTCATATAGTGGAAATTGTGACTGAATATGTTTTTATAACATTCACTTTTATTCAACTATTATTTTCACATCTTTAGTCAGCTACTTGGAGATGCCCATTGGTTATTGAGTGTTAACATGAGGTTTGAAGAGGCAGAGAACGTACTACACTCTGTATTTGTTATCCCTAATTCCAATTCTTTACTTTCTTAATGATTCCTAATTAGTATCTTATGGCCCATCAATTTAATTAAGTTCTGAGGATTTACAAATGGTAGGGCATCAAAACTTTTTGCAAATGCCACTTTTATGTAATACTTTTATATTAGTTTATATCTGGTTATTTATTTCTCTTTTGTTGAATAATTGAATGGCAATTGCTTCCTTACTTAGTGTTATTCATGTAATATTTTACTACAAAATTATGTTTCATTTTTATATTTTCAGACATAAAGAGAAGTAGCTTGATAAAACAATTTCAAAATGTGAGGTTTGCCAGTAAAAAAACAAAAAACAAAAAAACCCATACTGGTATTTTACTACACAGCCCACACACTGCTACATCCTCCCACCCACACAAAGCTGAAAAGCCTGTGGTTTACCTTTCTCTGTAGGCCAGTGATCATAGACAATTGCAGAACTGAATTGAGCTCATCTGACATTTGCTTCTGCATATAAATGGCTGAAAAGAGCTCAAACAATGTCAGCATGTGAAAAATCTATTCATTTCCATATGTGTGCCATTCTCACATACTGTATCCTCATCTTCGTGCGACTGAAATAGAAATCATGCAGCTCTATCACTTAAAAAAATAGTGATGTATTAGTCAATTTTGGTTGGAGAAATTAATATCATTGACTGGTCTTAAGGGAAAGAGTCCCCCCTCCCCCTATCCCTTTATCCCTTTAATTACACTATTGGATGCAGTATAAGGATCAGTTAATTGAAGTGGCTCTGGGCACACTGGATTAGACTGCTGGAGGATCATAGAAAGCCATAAAGCGGACAATACGAGCACTTCAGAGTACACACACACACACACACACACACATTAATAGAGCTGAATTTGTAATGGTCAAATATTATGTAACACATTTGTGTGTTGTGTTACAGTAGATTATGCTAAATTAAAGCCATTTTGCAATGGATTGGCATCCAAGGGGGTATTCTTGCCTCAAAGCCCAGTGTTGCCAGGATAGGCTCGGGATTGACCATGACTCTGGACCTTGCAACTGCTTTGAAATAAAACTAGTACACAGGATTTCAACAGCCATAAAACCAATTTATTTAGCATGACTGCTTGAAAATATGTCAGCCAGTATACCACAGTCAGACAGCCAATTATCTCACGTTGAATCAGGTTAGTTAAAACCTGTGATAAGTGATTAACCATCATGAAAACCTGTTACACTCTGCAGGAATGTAAAATGCGGTGTAACTAAGTCAATGCTAATAGTAGTACTGATTGGCCAGTCCTAATTATAGCCATTTTTCACCTCTGACAGAAAATCCATGACTAAATTCGACAGGCTCTCCTCTGGCAGCATGCTGATAGATTGTGTTGTAATGGACATATGGCTACCTAAGTTAGTTTACCTACTTTATGAACCTCATGAACTGTATAGAAATTGCATAAATTAATGCAAGCTAGGTTTGGTTCTATCCATTGTAGTAAGAAAGAAAAATACATACAGTAACTGGTTCATCCTCCATGTGGTTCATCCTCCATATGCACCTGTAATAAAGTAAGTATTTAGAGTACCATTATATTCTGTGTGGGTTTTGATGCAACACTTGTTTATTTTTCCCCCTTTATTATGGCAGTTATTGCATACTCCACACACACACATTTTGTTTGTTTGTTTGTTTTTGTTTGTTTGTTTTTGTGGGCAACCCCAGCCAAAGTGAAAAGTAAATACAACCAACAGAGCAAACAACAAACAAACACGCAAATAAAATAAATGAATAAATAGTCTGTGTACCACTTGTATGCTCTGATACAACTTTATTGATCTTCTGGACCAGTTCTAGGTGCGGATGGAGTGGAGTAACAGTGAAAGAAATTAGACCAGAGACCAAGTACTTGAAACACAAAAGCTGGCATATTACTGAAGAACAAGAGACAATACATTAAACAGAATACAATGTGAAATAACTGGCAGCGAGTTTACCAGCATCCCATCATACACAGCAGATCCTCTCTGGCACAAAGAAGCCGAGTTGTCTCTAGAAACTTTGTCCATGGATTTGGCTCACCATCTTGTATCCTGTGTCTGTGTGTGGGTGAGCACATGCGTAGTCCCTCCATGCGGCAGACCAAAGTTCAATTTCAAACAGGAACAGAAACAACAACAACAACAAAAAACCTGACAAAAATGTTGTGGTTTTTCTTGTATTTAAGCTTCATAAATTCCCAAGCAGGTAAGTATTGTTTTTGAGCTTCAAAATCAACTCTTGACAAAAGCTTTTAACTTTTTAGCTTGTTAGTCGGTCTGTTTCTCCTCTCTGCTCTCTGCTCAATGCTGCTTCAAAAATGGGCCAACGACTCTCTTAATGGGGAAGCGTCACTGCAATTCCTTACAGCCATGGTTCTATTTGTTTACATTAAATCACTGTCAAACTGTTTTTAAACATTCTTAATTGTTTCTTTCATGTATGTGTTTTAACTGATTAGCTTATTTATCATCTCATCTCATCTTCAACCGCTTATTCCTTCTTCAGGGTCGCGGGGAACCTGGAGCCTAACCCAGGAGTCATC
>JAOUWY010000065.1:11877248-11888347 GCA_025728095.1 Prietella phreatophila | reverse complement strand
AGAACTCCATTTTGGTCTCATCTGACCACAACACTTTCACCCAGTTGTCCTCTGGTGGTCAGATGAGACCAAAATGGCGCTCTTTGGCATCAACTCAATTTGCCATATTTAAAAATGCAGAAATAGAGTAAATCATCCTCCCATATATGCACATAAATCCATTAAAAATCCTTAAAGTAAAGAACACTTTAGGGGCTATATTGTAGTCAATGGAGCCATGAATTGGCTCAATATGAAACTTAGCCATGGTGTTTGCATTTGAGTCATTTTTGATGACTGCATGACCATTTCCAATAGATTGACTGAGTCCATAGACATGTCAAGTGGCACATGTGATTTCTGACTCAGGCATCTGCCAGTAGGACACACATCAAATACAGAGGCAGTGAATTATATGGTAACACACCAGTTAGTGATGCCCCCCATGTGAAAGAGAGAGAGCCGGAGAGAAAGAGAGAGAGCCATCAGTACTGTATTGCCATTCGCTCTGTCTCTCATTCTCTCTTGCTTTCCCCATGAACACTTTGGCGAACAAATGCCAAATGATCACGCTTCTGTGAACACCATCTGCCAGCACATCCACTCAAAGCACTTCTCTCCTCCGCTCCCTTGTCTTTCCATCACTCTTTCTATTTATCTCCTTTCCTCTCGATCTCACCCTTTTTGTTACATGTTCCATTTCTTTATCCATCTGCTGCTCCTTACAATTTCCTTCATTTTAGACTCAGTCTCCCATCAATGGCATTCTCTGTTTTTTGGCTTAACTGAATGTTGTTTAAGACTATGTTATCAAGGCTCGGAAACAACACTCTCTTCTTCATGCCTCTGTCTATAAACAGGCCTCTTAAACTTAAATAAGAAAAACTTGTTAAACCAAGATGGATGGAGATGCCGAAAGGCTGGCATCAGCACTCAGCCTTAAACAGCAAGTGTAACAAATGTCAGTGATAATTCCTCACATAGAGGAATAACAAGAAAGAAAAAAAAAGAGAGAGTAATGATCCTCGTTCTTTTTCCTTAAATTGCAGGTTCAAGCCAGGACATATTTGTTGGAGTTTTGTTGATAGGCTTGATTTAGGCTGCTGAGTCTCAATGTGATCTTTCTAATCTGGTTGCAGCGCAGTGTTTCTCTAGACGAGGATTGGCAATGGGCCTAACTGGCCTGGATCCCCATTCTTGATTGTTATAGACCAGTGTTCTGTTGCTCTCTGTTGCGGATTCTCCAATAGCAGTCCTTACTCTATGACTCACAGCCTGTAAACAAGAGAAATAAAGCACTCAAATAGAGCCTGTTATATTTTTGTTATATTAAATGCTTGCCAGTTATATGCTTTATTTTCCTCTTAAAACAAAGAGGTACACCTTTTTTGACAAGGGTAAAAACTCAGCAAAATATATGACACATAATCAAAGCATATTTCCCTCGCATAAATGTCAAGTTCTTTGGTGCAATGTATGACCTGACAGGAACGTGAAAAGTGGTTTATAGATTTTCTATCATTGCTTATAAACTGAATGACAAGTCCAGAATTGTTTGGTAAATGAAAAGCCTGATGAATAGTTGGAGATGTGACGAAGTAATTATTATGTATTGGGCATGTTTTATGGTGAAATAGCTATGATTTTGTGTTTTCAGTAACAGTTTCCTAAGGATAGAGCTACATGACACCTACATAATTCCTTTATGACAATTGCCATAAATCTACATGACCCACATGTAAAGGCTTATTACAATAGGAATCAGCTGTCATAAAGATTGCTTTAGTCAATTTGGGCAGACAGATTTTTGTTTACATAAGATTGTGTTACATAAGATTGTGACTTTCCTACAGATGGATGACAAATTAAAGGCTCTGTTTATATGTGGGGTGTTTATTTTCCTGGCATGGTTTTGTGTCTACTCATCTCCTTAGAGGGAAGAGTCACTATAAATCAACACAAACTTTTTCTGACTGATCACCTTTATCCTATGATGAAACATTTCTCTCCTGATGTGGGTGGTGTCTTCCAGAATGACTCCACCACCATCCATAGGGCACAAGAGCTCACTGAGCGAGTCACATTAATGTGAAATTGATGTAAACCATATTCTATGTCCTTAACACATGCCAGATCTCAATAAAATTAAATGTCTTTGGACAATTTTGGACTGGAAATGGTAGACAGCACTCTCCACCATCATAATCAAAACAGCAGCTGAGAGAATATCTTTTGGGGAAAAATAATGATTCTAGTTCCAGAGACATGTACAATCTATGACAACATGAATTTAAGCTGTTTTGGTGGCTCATTCTGGCCCTAAACCTTACTAAGACACTTTACATTGTTTTGTAGCTCAGTCTAATTCTGGTTTATCCTAGTATATTTCAGCTTATATGGGTTTTGTTCATCTGTCAATGAAAAAATATCTCTCGACTCTTATATCAAAGCCTTATATAAAAATGATAACAAGATCAGAGCACGCATTATTTGATGTCAGCTTTTGGCAAGGGCTCACACATACATTTATTTAGTCCAATGAACACTGCACAGTGTTAGGGAGCATCACCCTTTGACCATCAATCATGATCCATTCTCTCTCTCTCTCTCTCTCTCTCTCTCTCTCTCTCTCTGCTTTACAAAAAAAATCAGTAGTTAAATATCTTGATCAGCTTTAATAACAAATTGATAATACCGTGCAGAGAATACATTTTAAATGCATAATTCTGGGTAATGTAGTTGGTACAAGGAGGGATGAGTCAATGTAATCTGGTACTGCATGCTGAGAGAAGCAGTGTCTCACAGTAACTGGGATGCCATGCTGCGTGAATGAATCACATAATTACATTAAACATAGGAGAGGCGTAACATCCTCCCTTTCCCTCTTCTCTTCCTTCCTCCAACCACTAAGGTAATTTAATAACTTTTTAAATTATGAAAATGTCAACAACTCCATTGAGATACCTGTTAACAGTGAAAAGCAGCACTTCCTATCTCAGACAACTACTTACCAACAGCTTGAGTTTGAAAAATATGTTCAAAAAAGGTATATTTTATAGAAATGCATATGGCTGAGGTGCATTCTGATGAGCCTATACATAAGCAAGCATATATATATATATATATATATATATATATACGGATGACAAATTAAAGCCAAATTGTCACGATTTCCCCTCGTCCTAGCGCTGTAGCAGACAACGTGCTCTGAAACTTGATGCTTCTGGGTTTCAGTGACAGTGACTGTTTTCTTTTAACACATTTGTTTTGTTATGGTTTATGTCCTGTTTTTGACCATGCTATTGTCTCATATTTTGGATTTGTCTGCCTGCCTCTCTTTAATAAACCTCTTATCTGCATTTGCATCATAACCTTAACCTCCAATACGTGACACAAATCCAACATATGAGAACACAGGTGCAGGTTTGTTTTATAAAACATATTTGAAGCAGGCAAACCATCAGGCAGAAATCAGAAACCATAAAACAGACAGAAAGTCAGTCAAGTGGAAAATTAGCATAAAATATGTGAGATTAAATGAGAAAAGGACCATCACAGTGAAGAAGATATAATAATGTTGCAGTGCAATCTGGTGTGAGATTTGGGTTTCAGCTAATGTGGAGACTGGCAGAGGATGTTGGGAAATGAAGTATGTTTGATTTTGATTTTTATATAGTTCCAAGAACAGGTACTGTATGTGACAGTTGAGGCGCCACAAGCTACCAGAACTGCTTCAATGCACCTTAACATTCTACACGTCTCTGGAACTGTTCTAGAGAACTGTATTGAACACCATTCTTCCAAAAGATTTGATGACTGTAAAAGCCATAGCATATCATTTACATAATTTCCATACTCATCAAACCATTTAGTGAGCCCTTATCCTGTGGATGTGGCATAAGAGTAATGCTTTTCTTTAAGATTTCTTTGCTGACTTGGACCCAAATAATGCCAGCAAAATGACATCAACAACATAACGGAGCCATTGTTGTTGTCCCTCTTTAAATCATTGCCTGTCTGTATACATTCTGTATGTGTGTACTGTATATGAATGTGTATATGGATAGATACAGACTTACACATGAATACACCACACACGACTATCTGTATAGATTTTAACTAAGCTTTTAACTATGCACACAGACCACTTCTCTTTGCTCTCGGTTCATTGTCCCACGCACTTTGTTACCCGTTCATAGACAGGCAGCTCCAGCCGCATTAGTGTGGAACTCCATTACGTCTTTAGCCAGCCACTCTTTCCCTGCCCTCTGATCAAAGCTGGAATTGGGAGGAGGAAATTGTGTGGCGCTGAGATTGATTAGTAGGCTTGACTGCAACCCACTAATCATTGCTGGCTGCAGTCTCAGCACTCTGTTTAATCTCCTGAGACCCAGCTGCTAACGGACAGTCATGTGGTTTGGAGAAACACACACACACACACACACACACACACACCTACACTCTCAGTCTCATCTCATCTTTGCTTTCACATACACACCCTGCACACACTCGTACTCATCCATAAGCTTATTCTTGCCACATTGCTCATAGTTTTCTATAATCTCTGTTTCATTCATGAGCATCTTTCCTCTCCCTTTCAGCCTTCCACATTTAATCTCTCTTCTCCACTTCGGTTTCTGGCAAAGAAGTAAGAATATTATAGAAAATACAGATTTGTTGCATTTTTTTGAAGCCTCGCTCATTTTCAATTCTCTCTCTCTTTCTCTCTCTCTCACTCTCTCTCTCTCTCTCTCTCTCTCTCTCGCTCTCTGTACAGAAGAAATGCTTCTTTAATACAGTTCTGTATCCTCACCGCCTTACTTATCCTTCTTCAACTCTATATTTCCTCACTTTAAGGTGTGAAAATGTGCTTACCACAGCATGTATTTCTTTCTGTTCAATAGCATTCCCTGAAACTGATTTTGTTCAATCCATAATAATTTATATTAATCTAAAAATATATTTTAAAGCTTGCAGAATCTCTCATAGCTCCCAAACTACACAATTATCCTTCATGTTTTATTCTTTATTCTTTTATTCTTCGTGTATACTAATCTAAACCAAATACACAGGCCTGAGCCATCAATGAGCTACAATCAACTAAAAACCCTGTCCTCTTCCTCATTATATTATTTTTTTTTCAAACATTAAAATATTTACAGTTGTCAATAATATGGGTTATTATTTGGCGCAAGAAACAGAAAACTATTTGATGATAACTCCATATGTAGCTGCTGAGCTATTTCATCAAACAACAGACTGTATTTCATCAATTTTGGCAAAAGAAACCCCTTTTTGGGTGGTGAATACATGTCAATATAACACGATTATGTTTTACATTTGTTAATTTAATTTACTTCAATAATTGTTAAAGAAATTCTTGAATTCATGTTTGTTGGATAGCTAGTTAGGGTAGTGTAGAAACCTGGTGTATGAGTCTGTGGAGGAAGACTCAGAAGGCAGGGGGATTTTTAGCTGCCAGCTATATTATGCTCTCTCTCTCTCTCTCTCTCTCTCTCTCTCTTTCTCTCTCTCTCTCTCTGGCATTAATAAGACACAGGTCAGAATCATCACGTTACCTGTCAGTTCAACCCATCTCCTCTCCGTCCACAGCTGATGCTCGACCATGCCCCCACTGCCTCAGTTAGCTAACTAGCTAGCTGAAGCATTAGTAGCAGAGTAAACCATCTTAAATATTTATGTGATTAAACATTCGTGTTAGGCTAAAGCTGAGGCTTCAGCTGCATGTTACTGCTCATTACAGATCGGTAGACCATGTTTGGTCAAAATTGTTTTTGAATCATCTTGGCTAAGCATCAGTCATCAGTCAAGTACACACACACACACACACACACACACACACACACACACACACACACACACACACACACATATATATATATATATGTAGTTTATTTAAAAGTTTTTCATCTGTTTCATTTGAAATTTCTATGCCCTTTTCACTTCTGAATACCCCACAATCGTTGATGCTATTTTAAGCCTTTTAGCCTATAAAATGCAGTAACTTGTTTTCCTTTTAATTTTTTGTGCTTCTATGGGCTGTGAATCTAATTCAAGGATTACGTATTAAGGCTAGAATTTAACGGGTCCGCATGCACTAAAAGTGAACATGAGTGCAGATGTCGAGTCAGCAGTTTGAGCAAGCTGTGCTACTTGTTTAATTGCTAGGCCTCTGCACCAAATTTCTAATGGATATTTTGGAGCAACGCCCAGACAAATACAACCGATGGGATCAGCTACAGTCAGACAGGAGAAGCATGATTTTGCCTTACTCAACAGTGACGTCACATAAAGAGATCAATAAAGTTTGGACTACAAGAGGAAATGAATGCTGCTAGCTTCAAAGGCAGCAACCCACTTTGGTCATGCTGATAGCAAATAAGACAATAAATGTTGTGAATGAATATATATGAAAGATTATGCTAAGAGTCAAAGTATTCAAATTGACCTTTCCTCCGATTCTGATGAAGAATTCTGGAAACTTGGTCTTCCTTTCCAGTGTTCGGGCAGTATGTTTTTCAGTTAATCTGCTTAATTCAGACTAATATTCTGGACAGATGTTTCATCTCACTGTGAAGCTACTGCGGTATACCCCATCTGTCTCAATTAGTTTGGGCTGAAATTGTGACAGAACGTGTTATGCACTAGGTCAGAATAGTCAAACAACCTTCAAGTTGGGAAATATGGACATGAATCCACAAGGCTAGAGCAATCAAACTACAGTAAATGCATGGACATTAAAGCTGGACAGGCCTGAGTTACAGTATATACCTTGAATTGGTATCATAAATGCACTGATATAATTTTAGACAGCTTAATTGAAGCCATTATTTAAACAATTATCATGCCATGTAATGTCATGTATGAATGTTACATAGAGCAGTTAAATCAGATTCATGTAAAAGAAATGGCTTTGAACAATAAATCTAACTTTTTTGTTGTAAATAATCACCTTCAAATGAGGGCCGGCAGTTTAATCATTTTAAAATACAGAATGTAAAGAGGAGCATTTATCATAGGCTGTCTGAACCAAGTTCAGATTACCCACTCAGCATGAAGGCATTAGCATCTAAGCTCGTCAATTCACACCAGCATCAGCTTGGCAGAATAGGCAATAAGTCAACACATACATTGTTTGAGGTGTAGAAGTTTAACTGTCTTATTTCCTTTCTCTTCCCCTACTTTATAGCAAATACTGTATATATAAATTCACTGTGAATTATACTTTTATAACTGTATTTATTATATTTAATCCAATTATGACTATCCACAGTATGATTGTGCAGTTGAGAAGGTATCAGAGAGATAAAATACAGTAAAGTAAAGAGAGACAGTAACTGTGTCTTGGTGTGTATGTCTGTAAATACTATTACGTGGCTCATTGGACAGTCCCCTCCTCTATGGCTGGCTATAGCCTCTGGATGTTAAGTCCATCTTCCCAATCTTGAATCCAATAGCTGGAAAAAATTGCCTCCTCAGTCCCAGAGGATGTGCATAAGTTTTCTGTAGGAAATATATTTTAAGAAAATTTCTAGTGTGGAGGTGGCTAGGAAAAACATTACCATAAAATTGCAATTCGAAAACTTTCAGATACTAAAAATGTGTGAATTTCTGTTAAATATTGCTTCTGAGAATTCTGAGATTTTGATCATCCTCTGTTCATATCTGATAGATTAGCATTCTAAAACAACCAAAACTGAGCAAATCATATTTCTCTATAACTATATGAGAATGCGGGTGTGTGAGATAAGGCAGATTGGAGGCCTCCTGTAATATTTTGGTGAGGTAGAGATGACAGGAATAGAGAAGGGGATTTAATATATCTGGATGTTCTAACTTCAGTGCTTCTTCACATTTACTTTCTGTCGTATGTATATATACTGTAACTGTTGGCCTCTAAAATATGGCAGGTCCTGCACTTTCTCTCAGACTCTTTCACACTTTTACCAAACAGCTAAACAGAGGGAGAGAGGAAATGAAAGGACACAAGGGACAAAGTCACAGAGAGTCACAGACAGGGCAGGTAGTCTAACACTGTTCAGATGTGAGTTTGATAAGCAACTCACCGTCCTCTACTTAAAATTACAAATCTCCTAGAAGTTAAAAAAAATCATTTTGGAAGGAAGATAAATGCCTATGTCAAATAGCAATTGATTATTTGTCAATCATGTGTCTAATTCAGACTTGTGATGGGAGTTAATCAATACTGGTAGTAAAATTAACTGTACAGAGCCACCCCTTGTTTAAAGTGTTTTTGATTCCCCCAGTGTAATGCCCTTCAAATGCACAGCAAGGGCAATGGTGTCTGTTTATTTTTTTGTTTGTTTGTTTCTTTTTTCTTTTTCAGATTTCTTAGAATATTTATGAAGAGTCAGAAAGCTGAAAGAGGTTAATTGCAATTACTTATTCAGGTGTGTGAAAAGAGATCAGCAACTTATTTGGCTGAACATGTAGCAACACATTGAGAATTTCAAGGTTGTATCTGACAATTATGTGATTTTACCCTCATTCAGATAATTTTCAATACTGTTATGCATTTTTCACATTTATAAGCAATATACTCACATACAGTATAGTCAGTGGCATGTAAAGAACAGATTTATATCATTCATTCATGTTTGCCAAAACACATTAGATATAACCTTACATTTTCCTGTGTCTTAAAATGCCACACAAATCTTATAGTACTGTTAGAGCAATATATCTGTAATCACACTTTTTTTTTGTTTCCTATCATTGCCAAGGATACCAAAAATGGAAATATGAATAGAACCAAAAATAGCAGATCATTGATGATCACTGCTCAAGTCACATAATCACCACTTTGAAAAACACATTACTGCTGTATTTCAAACTGCCAGATTTCTAGCTGTCACCCAAGAGTCTGAGTTTTTTCTGGTGCATGTTAGCAAATGGTAATTTTGCTATAAATAATAATTATGAGTAACAAAGTCACCATTATTTTATTTATTTTTTTCAAACAAAACTCTGGAATAAATTTTACTATTGGAATAGCATGACCTTTTATTGCCTCCAGCTTCATCTGAAAAGCTCACTGAAAAGCTCATTTACAAAATGTTTGGGCTGTGTTCAGAGCATCTGAGCCTGAGGTAATCAAAATAGTACACCACAATTTGTTACTTTATATAGTTGCCTACTACAGGGTATCCCAAAAGTCTCCATAAATAGGGGAAATTTACAGTTTTTGGCAAAATGTAATTTTATATACAAAACATCCTCTACATGATTGCCATTTCTTTGTAAACATGCATGGAGTCATTTCCCCCACTTATGATCATCTCATGTTAACGCACATAATCTGGTGTTATGCATAATCTGGTGTTATGCACTTGGAATGCATTTCATTAAACCTTATTGGTGCTGTTAATTAAGGCATTCTTAAAGGCTATCTGAAAAAAAAAATCACAAAGTAAGTATGAAATATTTTGGAAGACGTTGATTAATTTTTAAAGACTTTTGGGACACCCTTTTGTATATGATTACTTTCAAGGATAACATTATGTGATCGCAAACTGATCGATTGTTCTGAATATAGATTAGTAGCCATACTATTGCATTTTAACCAATCTGGTGGAAAAGAATTGTAAAAAAAAAATGGTCATAGTATATCATCTCTTCTAATAAACCTTCACATAAATAATATCCTGTCTAATGTACAGTAAATGCTTTTACTTTGACTGTGCCTGAGGTCTCATGTGGTTTGTGTGTTTGACATTTGTGGTTAACAAAATACTCTCCCTGAAAGAACCGCAGCAACACCTCAGCTAGCAATGGGAGAACCATCGGCTTAAGTTGGCCTGTTGACTCCCTCACATCCTGAAAGGCGTGATGAGACTGCCAGGCTTCATCACATCTCCCATCATCGTTCTATCTACCTCTCCACCATCACTCTACTTACTCTTTCTCCCTTTTGAGGAGTCAGAGAGCTTTGCTTTCCTACCACTGCATTGCCACAGTCCTTGAATGTGAACCCTGTATGCATACATGCATACTTATCAAACATACTCCTTCCATTTGTAGCTCAAGTACAAATTTACCATCATTGTTCCTTGGACAGATGGTAACTTCACTGAGTGAACTGAAGTCAGTAAATAGGATTTACATAATTTATAAGATGATCATATTATCTAACATTTAAGGTACCGTAGAGGCAAAACATTAAGTACATTAAATTCAAGATTCATTTTAAGATACATCTTCTGTATGATTTATTTGTCTTTCAGTGTTTAAAACACCATACATAGAAATTAAACAGTTTATTTTGTGATCAAATTAGCCTGTCAAATTTTAAAGAAGTCATTTTATTCCGATAGTGTCTTCATATCATTTGTAATAAGCCAGGAAAACGCCGCCCTCTGTGTCTTATTCTATGTCCTCTGTATCTAATTTCTACACTAATCATGAAAGTAATGGAGAGACCTTTACTACTGGCTTCTTATGAAGCAATGCCTTCTTTGCATATGGAATTACTGTGACATTTACACACTGGAAAGTAATTGGATCACACTGAGACATCAAATGGAGAGGTCACCTGTTTATTCATAAGGACGACGGATGCACATCAATATAGTGCACTGCACATATATTCAGTTATTCTCACTGCTCACCTTTATTGTATGATGTAACTGATGGGATTTCACAAGGTACAAGGGCTCAGTGAATGGTTTGATGTGTATGAAATTGATGTAGAACATATGATATGGACTTCACAGTCACCAGAACTCAACCCAACTGCACATATGTGGGAAATATTGAACCAATGTTTTAGACAGCCTCCCCACCACCATCATCAAAACACAAAGGTGAACAAAGGTGACTCCAAGGTGCCAGTCCATATGACTGCATCCAACATGGTTTAATGCCATTAAGTAATACCCAGCATTTTTCTTCCTAAGTTTAAACATGCAACATGTTACAAAATATTGCTTTCAGTGAGGAGGCGCAAACATTTTTCTCCCTTCATAGATGATTAATTAACATTAATGAAAATGAGGCGTCTGCTTTATGAATATTAATGAATAGTGGGAATTATTAGTGAAAACAATCTTTGCATTAGAGAGGCAGAAAAAGACATTCTG
>JAOUWY010000065.1:11819434-11831653 GCA_025728095.1 Prietella phreatophila | reverse complement strand
TATATATATAAATAAAAACTTCTGGAATCATATAAAAACTGCAAGTACTAGCATGAACTGTTGCATCAAGTCTAAAAGGATTTAGCCTGAAACAAGACCAAAAGTTAACATATTTTGATAATAGTGCCTAAAACCAAGCAAAGGAAAAATAAAGTCTTTGAAAGTTAGCCAAGGTTATAATTCACGTGACATTTACCAATATTTTTTCTGCCCCTTCTGTAAAGGCCTTCCAACCTATTATTTCAGTCAGATTTTTACAATGAACAAAGGTTAACATTTCATGAATGCTGGATAATCAGTAATAGCTATGAACAAGTACATGAAGTGTCATTTACAGTATAAACATGTGTTAGTTTAACATATAAACATTATAAACATATATAAACATTGTTTTGAGTAATTAAGGATTCATTCATCTGTTAATGATTTATTATTGAATGTTTTTATGAAATTTGCCAGACTTTTTTTTGACTGCTGGACAATAAAATGAACACAGAAAATATATAAAAGGAAAATATCAGCAGTTATTGCATGTATTACAATATACAAAATGAGGTTTAGTTTTCATGAAACGCTCATTGCTGTACACACACACGCACACACACACACACACACACACACACAAAATGACATCTGTTTCGCCTGTGCTTTTTAAACCAATATTAGAGTTGTTAAATAAATAGTACTGAATTACAACATATCTGCAAATAATAATACCTTTTTAATGTAACACATTTAATTAATTCTTAACCATATTTGATTGAATGGAATTTAAATTTAAGCAAAATGATGTCATTGTCCTGATTGGTTGCCTGGGGCTGAGGTTCTGTTTAATGAAAGCACAATGTAGAAATATGACATCTCATTCATGGAGATTTCCAAGGTCAGGAATTTGTTGACCTCAAGGCCATAATGATGCTTGTGTTCAAGTCTTTCACAGCACTACAATAGAACCAAATGTTCTTTTAATAGTTCTTTTGAATGGACAAATTTGATCATATGCAGTCCATGGTCTGTTTATATATTAAAAAGGAATTTTAGCAAGGAAGCTTTAAACTTTACATTTTTCCAAATTCTTACAGTCCTTCACATTCTTAAAGGGATGTGAGACCCTCTCTGATAGGTGAACTGTGGGATTCTACATAGAACCATAATGAGTTTCCCCAAACTGCCCACAAGGAATATCTGACAGTTTTGTTTTTGTGGGGACATTTGGCTGGTTCCCGTTAGGTAAACTTTATTTATTTTTACTTTTACTGACATTTTATAGAAAAAAAAAGAAAAAAGAAAAACTACAAGTCAAAACGTTTCCATCAAACAGAGTGTGCAGTCTGTTATATGGTAGGATCCACACTAGATCAGTAGTCTTAGTCCTTCAGGAAATTCATGGAAAGCTATAACTTCTCTATCAAACACTTACCTCTTTTTTTTGCTCCTTTAATTCCTTTATTTCAGCTCTCTGGAAACTTTGGTCTATGTAACCTTCAGGGGAAAAAGGCTCACACTCTGATTCCTGATTGAAAGCATCGATGGTGATCCATGGCCTGCAGGTTGAAGCAAGTCTCTCTGCAAAGGGCTGAGATCTGGAGGGATCATCTGATTGGAGGATTAAGGGTGCTGAAGGTTACATGCTGGCCTAAGGTCAGTAAGAAACGTTTTAATGAACACCTTGTCTCCAGCCATGTCTGTGGAACCAAGCCAAGTGGCACCAAACACTAATTATCTAGTAACCTTTCTGCTTGGGTCAAAGGCTCACTACATCCACAATTTAATTTAAGAAGTAGTGGAAAGGAAGAGTGAACTTTTACATCCAGTTCTTTGCGTCTAAATTTTGCCACAATCTGACTCTGTTGCAAGTAACTTTTACTGTTGTAGTAGTAAACCCTTGGCAAATGGAATAAAAAAAAGCAGATTCTTAATTTATTAATATGCATAGTATTGATCTGTGATGAGCTTTTAGTTTTGGAAGGAATAAACTCTAAATGTGTTAAAATCTTTAACACATTTGCAATGCCTATTCTCAGTCTCTCACACTCTGTCTAGAAATTTTAGCTCTAATTGTGTGAATTTGAATTGTGCACCAATAACACAACTGGAAGTGGCATCTCTGATTATTAGCTGACTGTTCACACCCTTTCAGTGTCTTACATGAAGTAAAATGATTTTTTTTTCTAAAATAATTATTCTTATTACTTTTTTCAAAATACCAACATGATCTTAAAGGGAAACCATGAATAGCAGGGGCAGTTTTGTAGGAATTCATGTACATAGTAAGAAAAGGCTCTGCTAAACATACCCAGAATTCCATGTGCTGTTACAGGATTTTATAGCTATGCAAATCATTAAACATTTACTGAGTAGTGATACTACTTGTTTGAACCTTTTCTTTTCCACTGTCATCTTAATGGTTAGTAATTAACTGTTAACTTTTATATTATTGTCATTTGTTAAGCATTATAATTGGGCTCTGGTTAGTTGAGTTTATCATGTACTTCTAAATATAGTACTTGTTTGTGAAACAAAGTGTGACTGTCTGATAAAAAACATGTAACTCCATTTTTGTTTTTTGTTTTTTCACTTGCTCCTTTATCTAACCCATGTTCTAACCCATATAGCGGTTGACATTTGCATGATCAATGGAAAGTTGACAAGTCATGTCATTTATCTAACTAGTAAGTCTATTGCCTGCTAGAAGTGTTAATCAAAACTGCATTCGATTTGAGATTAGACCAGATACTGTAGAAGTCAGTGCAAATCTGATTAAACATGGACAGAGTAGGTACAGAGACCAAGTGTGCATTTTATTAACACTTACTGTGATAATCCCTCAGCAAAAGCACAACAATTGTTTGTGAAAGGCACAAAAGGACAAAAGACATGCTTATTAATTAAGTTACTAAAACCTGCATTTACCTCCTCCATTTTCTTTATTCTGTCTCGTGAAGTTTAAGAATAAAAGAATCGGCTGCCCCTTGTGGACAAAGTCCATATACCACACAAATTGTTAGCCAATTAGGTTTTTTTTTTTTTTTTTTTTTTTTAGGCTACATTTTTCAGCAAATCAACACCAAAAAAGAAAGGTGCTTTATTTCCAGAATAGTAAAATAAATGCTTGAATAGTGTTTCACATTTGTTACACAAGGCAATAAATTTGTCTCAGGAACATGCTTCTGTATATATAACTGTAAAATAATTAATATAACTTCAACTTTGAGTTTAATATTAATTGCATTTAGTGTTATTGTTTAAACTAAATATTAATTGTTTGAAAAGCAGTTTGTGTTAATTTGTGTTTAATGAATGATTGGCCCTAAATTACTTTGTTTGAGTGCTGCAAGCAGGTAATTTGCAGTGATTTAATAATTGGTTGATAGATTGTAAATGTTATTTAATTCTTTGTAAAAGTTAATACATACATAGTACATTGTTTCCACTTCAGGATACTGCATTTTAATCCATTAATGCATTATAAATAAACATCCCACTTTCATTCTTTTAATTCACTCTTCAATTAAATCATGATGGTGAGCTATCATTTACTTACAGTAATGATATAATATTGCATTATACAACTGTAGATTTTTCATAGTTGTGTGCTTTGACCTGTATGTAATGAAAGCTTGTAAAGTCTGGATTACAGCTTATTATATGATAATGTTTTACTGACTGACTTTTAACTAAATTGCATTTGCAATCATATTTTAGAGAATCACTTTTTAAATTTTACTTTAATATTTAATATTCAATATGAGTAAATATGTATAGAGGTTAGTTTGTTTAGGTTTTTATATTCAGTTGTCTGTCCACCACATTTATTTTTTTTATTTCAGCTGAATATCAGTTGCTGTACAACGCAATTATGTTATACTCTGTGTAGAAAGTATGAAATATAGGCCAAATATGTTTTATTTTTATATCTCAGTCAGTGTTAAGTAAAGCATATATTATATTTTCAACTATTGTAATTAGGATGTTAATATGTAAGCCATATTAGGAACATATTATACCTGTTCATTCATGCTTTTTGCCAATCATCTGGCATCAGTACAGTGCCTGAAATCATGCAGATACAGGCCAAGAACTTCAGTTATCAAACATCAGAATAGAGAAAAATGTGATCTCAGTGATGCTGACCAAGGCATGGTTGTTGGTGCCAGATTTCAGATTTTTTTTTCTTTTTTTTTCCAGAAGTATTTCAAAAACTGCTGATCTCATGCACAACAGTCTCTAGAGTTTACACAGAATGGTGCAAAAATAAATAAATAAACAGCAGCCAGTGGGCAGAAATGACTTGTGGATGAGACAGGTCAGGTGAGAATTGTCACACTGGTTCATCTGACAGAAAGGGTATGGTAACTCAAATAACCACTCTTTACCACTGTGGTGAGCTGAAAAGTATCTCAGAATGCTTCAGCCTTTAGGCAAATAGGGTATAGCAGCAAAATACCACACTGGGTTCCAGTACTGTCAGCCAGGAACACGAATCTGAGACTACAATTTTACTGAAATTGGACAGACTGAACAATTGAAATAATAATAATAATAATAATAATAATAATAATAATAATAATAATAATAATAATAATAACTATTATTTTTTTTATTCTTATTCTTATTGTTGTTGTTGTTTTGTTGTTGTTGTTCTTCTTCTTCTTCTGATTATTATTATTATTATTATTATTATTATTATTATAAAAACACCCTGGATACTGGATACTTTCCAGTCTTCAACTCTCCAGAGTTGGATATGTTCTAAGGTCTACAACTACAAGTATTTTTTTCTATATTTGTAGTTTCTTTTTTTTCTTTTTTTTTTTTTTTTAGAAATATTTGATTGTATTTAAAAATATATATTTTTTAACAGATGTGTATATATAAACCAAGAAATGCATCTTTGAATCATGTTTTGTTCATTAATGTTTAATCATATAATTTTTAAATTCTGATTGTATTACTATTTTTTATTAGTTTACTGTATAATTTGTTGACCATTAGTGATGGAAGCATTTCATTTAGTTGGGAGAAAAACACCCTTTATCTCCAGTGCTAACCAAATTTTAAGAGAGGCTGGAAAGGCCTCCTATATCTTAGTTTAGCAGAGCCCTTAAGATTAGCTGAGAAAATGGTAGCTTAATCACAGGTGTACGTTTGATACTACATGTTTGATTCAGGCTTACAACTCAAATCTTTGATGCCAGCGTAGGTTGCTTAGTAGCTATTAAGCCATTAAGCTATGTAAGTTGCTCTGATATGAGGAGAGGGAAAAAAACACTACATCCCTTTGGTGCCATTATCACCTCTTTTCTTCAAGACAGTCACGATTAACAAGAATAAAGGAAGACAGATGGATCTGTTGGCATGTTAGGCTCAGTTGAGGCAAATGTGTGTTCATCTGGCTTAAATGCAGTGCACTACAGCCAGCTTAGCTGGTAATCCGCTAATGTATGTTTATTCCGTTATATTCTGTTGCACTCAGACTACATGCTGGGCAATAAGAGGCTCTTGAAGAAAGGACATGAAACAGCCGATAGATGTGTGGAGATTTGTAAAGCCCCTTGGGTCCCCACATGTAAGGTTGATGTGAAAATAATCATAATCGTTTGTCAGTCAGTAGGAATGGACTCGCATGCATATGTTATAACCAACATGTATGCTTACTTGCTCTGTTATACACATACAAATACACACACACACACACACACACACACACACACACACACACACACTTCTTTCCATTCATTCACTTACTCAAACATCCTTTTGATATTTTGAAACCAAGAAGCAGTTGGTAATTAAAGCTTTGAGGGGATAATGTCGGCCTGAACGTGTGTCTGTGTGAGACACGAAGGCAGCCAATTAAAATTTAAAATGGATTCCACGCTTGCTCTTTCATAGATCCTCTTCCTGGGGAAAGAGGTGACAGGGATGACAGTGGTAATACACAAGAGTGTGTATGAAAGACCTAAGAGTCAGACTATAAAAAACAGCATATGACCTTTGTAGAGTGTCAGAACTACAGCACTGAATCCCATCATCGCAGTATTGTTGAAACAGGTGACTCTCACTAGCGAGCTGGTAGCTGATGGCAATATTGAAATGAAATCTCATTAACTGAGAAGGAATTAAAGCCCAACATGTTTTGCTATTTTGAATAAGAAGTGTACTGCAGTAGAACTTGTTTAAGCTAAGGACTAATTTTTAATAGCTAAAATGTACTAATTACAAATAATTCAGTAATGCTGGTAAAAACATTAAACATTTGAACATGGATATCAATATTAATAGAATTGTAGAATAATAATTGGTGCAATGGATTAATGAATAAATATGTAAATCGTATAAGTAATACTCTGCATGTCTTTCAACTCAATGGAACTAATTAAAAATATAGCTGCAAGCAGCAATTATCGGGGCTCAAGCCGTTTAGGGCCCTTAAAGATGTTAAAAAATAGTACCTAACATAGTGCAATCCAATAAGCACCTAAGTCAATGAATAAACAAGATACTTTTAAGAAATATCATCCTTCATTAACATTGTCTATTAACTGCTGAACATTGATTCACCATTTTCGGCCATATTTTTCAAGATTCACAATTGTCCCTATACACATTGATTGGACCTTGGACAAGGACAATTCTTGCACGATTAATTTATCAAGTCTATTTAGACCAATGGTTCCAAATTTAGTGTAAATTCCATGTTTAGTTCTGTTGTCGCGCCACCAAATGGTCATACATATTTTTTTACTTCTCTCCTCAGTTTGAGAATATAAGTTTGGTGAAAATATTTCATTCCCTTCAAGAGTTATAGCCATTTAAGTAAAAGTGGCCATGCCCACTTCAAAAGTTTTGATGTACCCATGCAAAGTTAAATTAAAACTTATAATTTTAAAAATAATTATTGATCTTTTATACATTTACTTTTATACATCCAAAAAATTGTGCTGCACTAGGAATATTTCAGTTGAGCAAAAAACCTATGCAAAACCTGTTTTTTAAAACAATCTCAAATATTTAACAAACGATTTAATAGACAGCAGCAGCGTAGAGGCAGAGTTGTTCAGTATGAGGAGATTTAATGTATGATACAAAGAATATGTGTATGTCTGAAACATTGGCTAATGTACAGTCATTTGCACACCATTCATACAACCATTTTCAGAGTTTTTTTTATAGCATCATCCAGTGGCTAAATTCCGTCACCATCATGTGACCTCAGATGGAGTCCTTTTCACCAAGTTTGGTGAAAATATCTCATTCTGTTCAAGAGTTATGGCCATTTAAGAAAAAGTCAAGCGTTTTGATGTGCACTTCAAGCGTTTAGATGTGCACTTGCAATGGTAAATCAAAATTAAATATAAGAAGTCCAAAGAATTGTCCAGCTATAGTATTATTTCAGTTGAATGAAAAACCTATGACTAGTTCACAAAAGTAGGTTTATCACATTATGTGAATTTTTTAACGAATTCTTTGATGAATACCAGTGATCCTTGAGGCAAAATCATTTAGAATCAGAATCCCTGTCATTTGATCTATATTACTCGTATTTTTCACAACCCTAAGTTATATACAACCATTTACACCACCTACAAAAATCGTGATAGTGCCACCTAGACTCTAATTTCTTAAAACTTTGCACAAAACTCTAAGACTAAGAGTTAAATAGGTCCACCAAGTTTAGTTCCTATCAGTCATTGTCTAATAGCCTTGTCTAATAGCTACTGAAATGTCGATGGCCAATGGAGGCCATGTTTTTATCATACATTAAATTTCCTCCTAAATAATGATGGCACCTGAAACAAAGACACTATATGTAAATATCGAAGTCAATCAGATTAACAATTCCATATTTAAAGCCAACTTCATATTGTTTGGTATTATCGCGCCACCATGTGGCAAAACTGTTTTTTTTTTTGTTTTTGCTTTTTGTGAAACCATAGAAAAGGCCTTATACATAAGCATGCCATGTTTGGTGGATATATCATTTCGTTCAAGAATTATAGCCATTTATGTTACTGTGGCCATGCCTACTTCCAATATTTTCACATAATATAGCTACCTCAAGTTTAGTTTACAGTTCAAACGTTTTTTATAATTATTGATAAAGAGACTCCATAGAATCATTTGGTACTGGTTTGGACCTGAAGAAAAACCTAGGACTAGTTCACAAAAGAAGGTTTTATGAAATATCCATGGTGGTGCAACATTTTTAATTACAGAAATGAAAGTGGATCTATATTTTATTCATCTGGTCCCAAGGATTCCAGAGTTACAAAACACTTGAGTCTGTGACAAATAGTTCAACAGTTATGGCCATCTGTCTTAAAATGCTCACTATAGCGCCACCATCTGGCCGATCTGGCCAAAACTTTGGAACACTGTAGTACACTGGGGAACTACATTCCCTCACAGTTTCAGCTCACTATGACTTACGGTTTGGTCTGCACAATCGGTTTTAGGGCAGAATGGTAATAAAAATCCTTAAAATTACAAAAGGTTTTCAGCACTTTGGGCTTGAACCCCTAAACATGTACAGCATTATTAATATTACCTAAGTCCATCCATGCATTTATGTACTACTTAATCTACACAGGGTCATGGGGAGCCTGAAGCATATCCCTGGGAACTCTGGGCACAAGGTGGGGGACACTTTTTACAGGGTGCCAATACTTTGCAGGACACAATCAGAGACACCTTCACACTATGGACAATTTGGAAATTCCAATCAGTCTACAGTGCAAGTCTCTGGGGGAGGAAAACGGAGTATCTGGGAATCGGGGAATCAAATCCCCAACCATGGAGGTGTGAGGCAAATGTACTAACTACTAAACCACCATGCACCCTATGTACTTGTTATACTGTAAAATAAATAGCTACCAGGTACTCTTTATTAGCACAATATTGGCATCCCTTATAATGCTTAATTACATGCTGGTATTGATGCAATGCAAGTATAGTTGTTATGGCTTAATGGTCTGGTTCTTTACATTTAACCAAAGTAAGGAAGCTATTAAAATACAAAGGCATTACAATGTTTGGGGTGCACGGTGGCTTAGTGGTTAGCACGTTCACCTCACCCCTCCAGGGTCTGGGGTTCGACTTCTGCCTGGGCAATGTGTGTGCGGAGTTTGCATGCTCTCCCCATTTCTTCTGGGTACTCCGGTTTCCTCCCCAGTCCAAAGACATGCATGGTAGGCATTGATTGGCATGTCTAAAATGACCGTAGTGTATGAATGGGTGTGACCCTGTCCAGGGTGAACCTGGGGATGCTCCCTGGGATAGGCTCCAGGTTCCACTGTGACCCTGAAAATGGAGTAAGTGGTAGACGATTGATGGATGGATTAAAATGTATGATGAGATGTGTGAAGTTTCCTCCATTAGAGGATCAAGAAATATGATGAGGAAACACCAGTATTTGTTAATATATTTGTCTATATTCACCTTTAGAAGAGCTATGTGTTTATCAGACTGTGAAACCCAGCTTGAGCTGTGTGAGAATGTATTGATGCAATTATTTACAAATCAAACTCATTGAATCAATATTGAAAGGCATTCAGGGGTTGTTGAGAGGCCCATTTGTGGTAAACGTCTCATTTCTTAAAGTTCTCAGAGATGGAATTAATAACACGGGTGTCGTCTTTATGCGAGCTCATCGCCATCCTGCACAGCTAAGCTCTCGGCGGCCCTGCTCATTCAAAGGCTCATTCAGCAGTATTTATGGCATGACAGCAGGTGTCATTGAGAAAGAGACCGACACTCACCGAGAGTGAGAAGGGGACATGGAGAGATTATAGAACAGAAGACCTTTAAACTAAAATAGGGGGAAATAGTCTAACAGTGTTCAGTGAACACTTACATAGACTGCACAGCTGTTTAATTCAGACTTCCACTTTTGAGCTTATGTTTTGCTTGTGCTGACTGACAGTGCTATCAAATATCATGTGTTGAATATAAATCTGGGGCTTGAAATGATAACAGCTTCATCTGTTTTACTGTAGTGTCCTTGTGCATGGAGTTAGACATAAGTACCCAAAAAAAAAACATAAAAATCACTGACTGTTATGATACGGCCAGCAGATGGCACTGTGGCTCGGCTCACAAGACATTGTTGTGGTTAGCTCGCTTCCGGATTGAGCGTTAGCTTTAGTGACTTTAATTTGCCACAGGTGTTTATGTTTCGAGTTTGATTAAATTTGGGATAAAAACGCTTTGGTTACTGAGCACGTTGCTCAGTATTATTGGTTGTAGGATCTGTAGTGGTCGTATCGTTTGTTTCCATGCCTCGAAGGATATTGTTATATGCCACATTTCTCGTTTGCCGGTGAAGACCACGTTTACTTTGGTTTTGAGTTTTATGTTGAATAAGGACTTTGATCTGCACCTGCATCCGCATCCAGTTACGATTCATTACACTGACCATATACCAAATATATGAATTGATACAAGGTTATTTTGCATAGCATATTACTTAATATTGTATTTATATCGACATAATTATCTCATAAATCTCATATCTGCTCTGGTTATCATTTAATCTCTGCTTTATTCTATACAGCTATCCTGAGTATACTATTACGTAAGAAATGTTTTCTCCTCCCCACAACCAAAATGCAAAAAGAAAGGCAAGAAAAGTCCAAAGTCTGGGCTGAACTGATAATGTGCAGGCCCAGTAGCAAGTGGAACAATGCCAGTCTCCCTGATCCCCAATCAGTAAGAAGTAAACACTTCGCTGAGAATATTGCAACAGCATGAAGGAAGTCTTTGCTAATCAACCTGCAAAAACAGGCAGGGATATAATTTTTAAATTAAAGCTGAAAACACTCTGTTTTCCTTAAAAACAGGGGGAAAATAATTAAATAAAAAATATCAATCATTAAACATTTTAACTGAATGTATTTAATGATTATTAATTGACAATAATTAGCTATGCAACATTTTGGCATGATGTCATGATTTAACAAACACGTCCATGTTTTAAAAAGACTGTCTCACTGAAACCGGCCCCTGGTGATGTGTCTGTAAAAAATGATTACTGCATCTTCTCTCAGTGGTGTGCTTTTGCTTCTTTGGCACACAAAGCTTGAACAGAAGAGGACAGGGAGAGATGGGTCTGACAGAGCCAGTGTATAACAACCAAGAAAAAAAAACATATAGCAAAAGCAGAAAAGAGATAAACAAGATGGGGAGGTAAAAGACAGCCTAGCTCTATCAGCATCTAACAGCATGCAGAGGTGGACAGGATATCTTTCAATGGTAATACTCAAGAATTATATTTTCTGATGCCAAAAAATAGATGCACTGAGCCCCTAAAGGGTCACAATGGAATTTATTTTATATATATATGTTTACATTCCCTCACAATAATTTTTGCATTCCTTCGCAACATTTTTGCATTCCATTGCAAAAGTTTTCAGTGATCGTGCACTATTTAGTCTGTTCATTAGTTATAGTTTTGTGTTACCTTGCAAAAATATTTGTGTTCCCTTTACAATAGATTCCTGTTACCTCACAATACATTCAGGCTGTTGTGTTATACACACGGCACTGTCCTGTACCACTATGGCTGCATTTACTGAATTTGACTTTGAAGCTGGCTGAATATAGTGATATATTGTCATTAAATAACTTTTGTAAGCTTGGGGATACAGCCAATTATATTCATGATCAGTTACAGCACTGCTGACAGTTTCACAGGTACAAATGGAAGTACAAAGAATAGGTGAGAAGTGAAAATGTGTCTTTAATAATCACTGAGCTGAATCCAAAAGGAGTTTTACTGAGGAAAAAAAAATGTCAAAACTTACACAAAGGAAACGTAAAACTATTGCAAGAGAAAACAATAATTATTAGTGTTGGGTGCGAGTCCACCTTTGTCGAATTCAAGTCAAGACCAAGTCCATAACCAATTGAGTCCAAGTCCAAGTCCAAAAGGGGCAAAGTGGGACTCCAGTCCAAGTCTTTAATGGCAGAGTCCAAGTCGAGTCCACCCAAGTCCAAAAAGCAATTAAACTGAAAAAAGATTTGACATTGCAACTGTAAACTCAAGACTGAGCTATGAAATAAAAATTTTAACCTTCACAAACCAATGGCAACATAAATATGACAAAAATACCACTAATATATCTTGCCATTGTCATTTAATATTTTAATAATATTTCATGTCATCAGCACGCAACTAGTGTCCTATAAAATAAAATGGTTTCAATGGGGCGGGGGTGG
>JAOUWY010000065.1:11741839-11752051 GCA_025728095.1 Prietella phreatophila | reverse complement strand
AGATTTTGAAACATTTAATGCCAAGGAACAGACTACAAACAGACACTAAGACAACTAGGCAAAACACTATGGCATGATTTAAAGTGTAACATTGTTTGAATGCTTTAAAACCTTAAAATACACCTGAAACTTAACTTCCCACAAAGGCATTGCTGTGGCATGTCTATCATCTATAGACATCAAAAGGGTTTATTTAATTTGTCTTTGGGGAATTGATATCTCCTTTAACCTTAATGCTGTAGGTGGTATTAAACTGACACACCCAGTTACCCCTAATTACATCTCCCTCCAAAAGGTGAATCATGAA
Organism: Prietella phreatophila; assembly: GCA_025728095.1. NCBI lineage: Eukaryota > Metazoa > Chordata > Actinopteri > Siluriformes > Ictaluridae > Prietella > Prietella phreatophila. The sequence continues at coordinate 11,751,744 of JAOUWY010000065.1, read as the reverse complement.
CACAATAACTCAATTATACAATTAACATTTCCATGATTAAGATGTGTGCTTGGGTGTGTATGTGAGTGAGGGGGCGTGTTTGTGTCTCTGTGTGTATGCTAACTAGATTACTTTAATTTGATTGAAACAGCATAGACTGATAAGAACAGGATACAAGCAGTACTCAGCAGGAGTATCAATGCTTCAATTGCACTATACAGTAAAAACAGCACATTCTGACAGCCATTGTGTGCTTAAAGATGTTGTTACATTTTAAGGTATTACTTATTGGTATTTTCTGGACACAGGTTTTAAAACCCATCGATTTTGTTTGGTGCAAACACAAGAATGCTGGAAATGTGCTGTAATTTCAAATGCTTATTATTCTTTCACAATAAATTGATATAATCACTAACAGTTATAAAATATGAATTCTATGGGGTGTAAGTTGTCATTCATTCATTTTCAATAAGTGCATTATTTTGCTCATGATCACAGTAGATCCAAAGCCTACACATTTTGGCTAAAAGTTTGTGGACACATGACACCATCACACTCATCAGGTTTATTGTCAAAATTTACAGCTTTTCAGCTGTTTGTAATGAACAAATCAAGCAAAAGCAATTTAAATAGTTCAACATAAATGCTTCAAGTGGTTTCCCCACTTGTTCATTGAAAACATCTGAAAGTCTGTAAATTTTGACAGTAAACCTGATTTGCTAAGGGGGTTGAATAATTTTGATTGCAACTGTAAATTCCTCCAACAAGCAGCAACATTATCAAACAGGGTGTATTTTTCCCAAGTGAACTCAACATAAGTCAGGCTGGATGATTTAACAGAGTTTGTAAAACTCTACCTGTAAGCTTCAGGAACGTACTCATATGCGCAGAGAACAGTAGCCTTAACAACCTTGTAATTTAAACTCTGTTCTACAGTGAGGGCGGACCATGCGTCCTGGGCTTTACCTGAAAATTTGCACTGCAACAAAAGTGTCCACAAACTTTTTAAACTTTTAACCCTATAAACATTAAAAAGTATATTAACATTTAAAAAGTATGATGTGTCATTTATTACTGAATGAATCAGCAAATTGATGTGGTATATGAGAAAGAAAACACATCACACCACCTTGTAATTGATTATTTTCCTATAACAGCATGTGTTTCATTCCTTACATAATAAATCCATGCACACCTATAATCAGTCCCGCCAGGATTTTGTGATTGCAAATTTTGAAAATTAGATTTTGGGACAAGACACATCATGTGACATCATCACAACATGCATTCAGCTAAAGCCATCTTCGATACATGTGCGTTGAACGTGAGTAAAGATAAAAGGTCTCATTTACCAACAAACATCACTGCAAAAGAACTTCAAATAAAATTTTGCCAATTCAAGCAGTATTCTGAAAAAAAAAGATGCAAAAATATCTGCATGTTGCAACACAAACTTTGAAAAAAGCCACAGCAAAATTAAGCATTTTTGGTTTCAACACACAAAAAATCCTGTACAGACTGTATAATGTGTAACGGGAGTTTATTTGATTTATTTTATTTACAAAAATGTGCTGAATATATTTTCATTTTGTAACACCCAGGATATTAGGAGTTCCATAGGTATCTGCATATGTTATGTGCTGAGTGTCAGGAAATAGGAAGCAAATACACTTAGGTGCTCTGTGAACCAGGCAGGAGCTCAATGCATTCATGACTAAACTGACAGCATCCTGGGACATACCAGCAATAGTATCAAGAGGATTCTGGAAACACCTGGTGGTGAAGAAAATTCCTGCACACTTGTGCTACAATGTACTGTTAAAGGTGTAATATTTAATGGGCATCATTTGGTGGAGGAACAACATCCTTTGACAATAGACTCTTTTCCTGTATCTATACCTCATTCACTTAAAAAAAGAAGCCTATCCAGAGACTGACTATTCACCATAAATTAGTAATTATATTTGATATTTTTCAGCTTCGAAAAAGTTATGGAGCATTGAGTTTGCGTATTATTAGGTTTAGTCCTGTCTTAAACTTTCCTAATACACTGCTTTCACATAAAGGATTTTTCCTCACCCACCAGCATGTTTTACATGTGATCCTATGGGGAGTAGTAGTCAGAATGTGACTGCTTTTTAAAAAATGCTGCCATCTGCGTTTGTTTTTTTTTTCTTCTTCATCACAAAAAAAAGTTTGTGATGACATTTTAAATAAAAAAGCAGAGTGACATCTAATACCTTTTCATCACCCAACCAATCAATTTGCAGCTCGGGGGACAAGCTAGCATGGAAAACAGTGTGCCAGTAGAAAAATCTGTCTTTGGCAGAAGCACACTCTTCTTATATTTTTGGCTAAATATTGAGAACTTAGTTTAATCTTTGCCGTTAAAAATCTTTGCTGTTGGCAAATGACCAGGTGATGGACCTGTTTCAATGAACCTCAGCCCACTGTAGCCTCAGATTCCTGCTCTTGTATGACAGGAGTGGAACACGATGAGGCTTCTACCATTTTAGGCCTCAATGGTTGAAATGTTGTGCATTCTGAGATGCTTTTCTGCTCACCTTATTTGAGTTTCTTTTGGCACTATTCTGCATAAACTCTATAGACTGGTGTATGTATAAAGCAAAGGAGATCAGCAGTTTCTGAAATACTCATGTCAATCCATCTGGCATCAAGAACCATAACATGGCTGCACATTTTTGCCATATTCTGGTGTTTGATGTGAACATTAATGAGCCTGATTTTATGCATTGCATTTTAGGCTACATCTACATTAATCCAAATAGAAAACTGCATTTTCAAAATTGCATATTCAGCCACAAGAGCATTATTAGGTGCAGTCAGCGATCCAGTTCATCCCAGAGGTGTCAAAATCATGTCTTCATGGACCTTTGTGCACAGGGGCATTGTCATGCTAAAACATGTTTGTTCCTTTAGTCCCCTTCGGGAACAGTGTCATTCTACAAAGCATAGAAATTATACAAAAACATCCTATACAATTGTGTGCTTTCAGCTTTGCGGCAACAGTCTGGGGAAGGCCCACATACAGTTGCAATCAAAATTATTCATCCCTTCTGAAACTCTCGACTGCTTTTACTGTCACAAGCAACATTGCTTAATGGCCACATGCTCAGTGTTAAAGCATAAAGGTTTGAGACAGCAGGCTTCAGTTAAGAAGATTAATGCTGTGGATATTTTGTCCAATGTTTCTGTACCTCAGCCCAAAATTGAACCTGTATTTGAATCTTTTGTTTCTTCTGGTCATGTGTCATTAGGTGTTGATGAGGTGAAGTATCCTATTAAAACTTATGCTGCTCAGTCCTTTGTTCTTTTTTTTTTTTTTTTAGAAAGTGTGCTACCCTGTTTTCAGCTTCTTATGCAGGCAGTGATTAATTCAAGGCATTGAACTTGCTGTAAATCATGTGCCTGTGCACAATGTGTATTTGGAAACTGAAGGTTTCTCAGGTCTTTTGAAGGTGGCTGTTCGCCCTGCTCTGCCAGTCAGGGGTGTTTATTTTATTCTGTGAAATTATATAGTTGGTAATAAAGTCTTTTCCTTACCTGAGGTTGTCTAAAGTGTCTAATCCTGTGAATAACAGTCCTGATGTGGCTGCCCAGTAAACCTCAGTATTTCCTGCCTGTGTGTTAATTAATGCATGCCCAGCAGAAAAAGTTGGGTGACAGAGTAGATTTGTCTATAGATTAATTTATCTATGTAGCAATATAGCACACTACTGTGATGTCAAATAGTTGGGAAATCAAATAATTCCACCTGCACCAATACAGCCCATTTTGATTAGAACTGAGCCATTTGAGTGTATTATTGTAGATTTTGTTGGTCCCCTGCCCAAGAGATTTTCCAGTAATTGTTATCTGCTTACACTGATGTGTGTTGCCACAAGGTTCCCAGAGGCTATCCCTGTGTGCACACTCAAGTCAAAGATTGTCATTAAAGCACTTGTAAAATTCTGTACAACGTTTGACATGTCGAAATGTGTACAAACCAATCATGGCTCAAGCTTCATGTCACAGCTGTTTTCTCAGGTGGTTCAAGAGCTACAAATTAACCATCAGGTCTCTAGTTCCTGTCACACTGAGGCACAAGGTGCCCTTGAGCGGTTCCATCAAACATTTAAGAACATGCTGCACTTGTATTGTATGGAAAGGACTAGGATAATGGTGTTCCAATTTTGTTGTTTGCTGTTCATAATGATGTGCAGGCATCTCTTGGTTTTAATCCATTGGTGTTCACTGGTGTTTGGTCACACCATATAATGGCCATTAAAGGTCCTTCAGCAACGATGGTTGTCTGCCAAGAGAAGTCCCTTCTGAAGTATGCTCAAGCTCTTCAGGAACGTTTAAGATTAACAAGGGGCTTGCAAAGCCTAAAACTCCTCTCAAGGTGACAAGAAAAAGCAAAACTCTTCTGTGGTTCCAGTAGTTGCTCTGTCTGCAGAGGGTAATGTCATACCTTCTGAGTATTCCACAGAGGTAGATGGTCTACATCTAGGTAGAAACTGCATGTCTTCTGTTGAGCACACTAACTCCAATGTGTTACAGTGGTTGCCTGAGAAATTAGCAAATTTGACCTTGTAAGGAGGACATCAAAGCATTAATAAAAGGTTTCCTTGTCTGTTTTCTGATGTCCAATCTTGAAACACATTAATAGAGTTGACATTTATGTAGGTGACCATGCTCCTATTAGGCAACATCCATACAGGGCTATCCCAGTAAAACATGCATGATGAAGCAAGGGACAAAATACTTGCTTAAACATGGACTAGCTGTCCCTAGTGTGAGCCCCTGGTGTTCTCCCTGTATTTTAGTGCCCAAGGCTGATTCTTCATTTTGTTTTTGTACTGATTCCCGGAAAGGAGATGCATCAACTTAGCCTGACATGTTTCCCCTTCCCAGAATGAAAATTGTGTAAACTTTGTTGGCACAGCTAAGTTTACGAGTAAGCTGGATCTTTTAATCATTTATTGTCAGGTACCACTCACCCCATGTCCATCTGAAATATCTACCTTTACTACCCTATACAATTTCCTCCATTATACAATCATTCCTTTTGGGCTCCGAAATGCACCTTCCAACTTTTCAGTGCCTGACAAACCATGTATTGGGCAGGTCCCAAATTGTACTGCTTACCTTGATGATGTGGTGGTCTACTCAGATACTTGTGGACAACACCTGCAACTGCTTAAGCGTGTGTTCACACATCTCTCTGATGCTTCCTTGGTATTGAATTTGCATAAATGTGAATTTGGCAAAGGGGTTGTCTCTTGCCTTGGTAGAATGGTTGGACAGGGTATGGTGAAGCATGCAAAAATCCAAGCAATTTCTGCATTTTCTGCTCCCAAGACCAGATGAGACGTCCACCGTTTTTTAGGTATGGCTGGTTATTATGGTTGTTCCTGTAAGAACTTTTCTGATGTTGTTTTACCCCTCACTAACCTGTTACTCCAGTGTATTATTCAAGTGGTCTCCAGAGTGCCAATCTGCCATTGATTCAATAAAACTCCTACTAACCAGCACTCCAGTTCTTTTTGCACCTGATCTGTACAAGCCATTCAAGCTGGAAGTCAATGCCAGTGGCACTGTTGTAGGTATTGTTCTTATTCAGGAGGATGACCATGGGGTTGATCAACCTGTGTGCTACTTGTCCAAAATGTTCCTGAAGCACTAACTTAATAACAGAACCATAAAGAAGGAGACCCTTGGCCTGTTAATGGCTTTGAAGTGTACCTTGGTAACAGTCTTGCCCCACCTCATGTGTGCCCAGATCACAACCCATGAGTATGATTGTCCAAAGATATAATCTATACATCACCAATAGGAAAGGTATGCTTAATGTACTGGCTGACACAAATTTATAATTTGTGGTTAATTTGTAATTCCATTATTTTTAATGTGTTGTGAACCAGTATGGTTGTGTGGGGGGTGTCACCACCTGCGATATTCCGCAGGTATGTTTTGTATTTTTTTGGTGTTTTGAATCTGTTTAGGTCAAACCATTCCAGACTCTTCCCTGCTTTGGATGCTGCTTCCACCCCAAAGATGAAATCAGCAGTGCTATCACCTTCGTTTTGCCAACACTCACTTGTTTTTGCTTTTGGGTTGTGCTTGTTAGCCCACTCTATATTTTCCTTGTGACTATTCTGGTTTCTGACTGTGCCTGTCCTGACTTTAGATTTGTATATACCGTAGTCACATTTTACATTTACATTTTATGGCATTATACCACTGCTCTTTGACATTTGGTGTATTTTTGTAAATATCAAACATTGTACATATTCATCAGCAGTAGGGTTACGACTGACATTTCTGTTGGGTGTGGTTTTGTCTCTGTTTTTGGTAAGGGAGTATAGGGAAGCTAATTGTCTTTCATTTATGTTTTTATTTTAGGTAAGTTAATTTCCATTAAACAGCCCTTTTTATTTGTTTATTTGTTGTTTTGGCATTGTTCCACCTTAAAGTTTTCCCCTGTTTATCTGTGGTGTACAGAAAATGTGGGGAAATAAGTATTGGGTGAATCAACATTTTTTTCAGTAAATATATTTCCAATGAGGCTATTCATATTAAGTTTTCACTAGACATCAGTATTAACTCAAGAAATTTTTAAATATAAAGAATTCACAACATTAAAGTCCATAAATGGAGTTATGTGTAAAAAAAAATAAAATAAAAAATGGAATGACACAGGGGGGAAAATCAGCTGGGTTAGTAAACTGATGGTCTATAAAAAGGCTTTTCAGTACAAAGGTGTCACACAAGAAACATCTCATGATGAGTAAAACCAAAGAGCTCTCACAAGATATAATATATTTATATAACCAAATATGTACTCAAAAAAATGTTGAAATACTTATTTTCCCCACTGTGTATATATATCACCCTTGGTGAGCTACTACTGTGTGTCTCATTCCAGTTTACTTCAAACACCACATACTACTCACTTCACCTTACATTACCCTGCCTTTATTTACGCTGTGCAACCTAACCGTAGACTGTGTCGTAACAATAGTTATATTTAATGTAATGTAATATAATCTGGAAAGGAACCGGAAAGACTGAAAATGTGTCTCAAAGACTCTTGTGGTTAAAAACCTACTTTAAGAAGAAAGCATCATAGAAAACAATGATTATACAGTATTTTTTTTTCTTTGTTAAAAAAACATGTTTTTTTCAATACACTTATTACTAGGCTTAGATTATGTGGAGTGCCTCTGTACAAGTCTCTGTGAATTAGTTGTTACCATAGAAACAATAACATATTAAATGGGGTGCATTAATATAAACCTGTGATTTGATTTCTACCCAGCACAACTGTCAAAATCGTTCAGTTACTGAATATTAATCAAAACCTTCTGACCAATCAGATTTGAGTATTCAACAGCACTGAGGCATAATATAATATCACATAACAAAATGTCATGCTATATCCTGCTAATTTAATGTCTTGCTCATAGACTGGGCTCACAGAGTATGATGACAGCAGTCTAATGGATAGAGGTGAAGAAAATATCTAGTTGTAAGACCACAATGGTGCTTTAGTCAACTGTTGCTTCAGTGTGGTCTCCATTCTCTCCAGGCTGTTGATAATGGAGACACAGTGGATGTTGCTAGGAGTCGATGCAGCGGAGGCTTTTTTTTCAGGGTGTCCATGCTGGGCGTCAGTGCGCACCACTCTCTTCATACTGTGACAAACCCAGTCTGATTGATTTGAAAGTAGAAGCGGTCAGGTGTTTCATGACACATCAGGTGTGATCAGGATTTCATGACATTTTTGCTCTTCTCACTTTCAGACCTCTCTCTCTCTACAGATATACCATCTACTGACCCCATGCTAAAGAATTATGTTAATTAATACATTAATTGTTAATCGCTGTTATGCTCACGTGACTTTGCAGTGCTGCGTCTTCATGAAGTTTTTTCCTCTGCATGCGTTTTTAAGCCTTGCCAATTTTAACTTTCAAGTGATTTTGAATGGCTTAGGGGTTAGCATGTTTGCCTCACACCTACAGGGTCGGGGGTTCGATTCCCACCATGTTTGCATGTTCTCTCCATGCTGCTGGGGTTTCCTCCGGTTACTCCGGTTTCCTCCCCCAGTCTAACGACATGCATGGTAGGCTGATTGGCATGTCCAAAATGAGTATGAATGTGTATGTGATTGTGCCCTGTGATGGATTGGCACCCTGTCCAGCGTGTGCCCTTGTGATGGGCTCCAGGTTACCTGTGATCCTGAAAAGGATAAGCGGTATAGAAGATGGATGGCATTTATTATATAATGTCTGTGTGGCAGCACATCTCCAAGATGATGCCTAGAGCTTTACAGGGCTCCACCTCTAGTGAAACATGGGGGTTTATATTCAAGCTATCTCTGTGCCCTCCTAGTCTACAAATTGTAAGTTATCTGTGTCCTTGTATATCTCTATCTCTCATAACTGTTAATGTGTAATGTTAGTGTGTATTAGAAATAATATTTTCCTCTGTTTTACAGCTGTAAAAGTAACATCTGGTCAGCCAATCATAAAGGCATTCCTATGGTCTACAAGTTGCAAGTTATTTCCATTTCTTTATCTGTCCCTGTCTGTTCTCTCCCTGTCTATTGATATAGAAATCTCTTTCTCTCTGTCCTTGCATCTCTGGCACACAAAAAAACAACCACAATGTGATTTTAATATGTATTTGTAGTAATATTGTTCTTTGATTTAGAGCCATTGAAGTAGTGTCTGTCGGGTCCATGCTCAAACCACCCTTGTGCACTGCTAGTCAAGAAGTTGTAAGTTCTATCTTTTTCTGTCCATTTATCTTTCAGTGTCTCTATCTCAAACTAGATCTATCTCTCTCTCTTTGCACCTCTGACAAACAACCACATTTCAAGTGTATAATGTTACACTAACATTCGTCTTTGTTTTAATGTTATGTAATTAAGGCTGCGTAATCATCTGTCAATACTGCTCATTGATTTTGTCTGTTAAAGTCTGCTCTTAGTCTGTTTTGGTAGTTTCTTCCTGTTTTGGTCTGAGAAGCAATGGCAGTTGGTAGCTGACAGTTGAAAGTTGGTGCTGTTACCAGCTAGCATCTTCCACCATTGTCTACTGATTTTAGTTTACTGGTTTCACAGATTGACTTGAAATTTGCCCACTTTGTTCTCAAATTTTTAAAGTTTAATTCACAACCCCAATTCCAAAAATGTTGGGACAGCATTGAAAATGCAGTAAAGAACAACAAACAAAAAGTGTCATTTAAAAATTCAATTCACTCTGTACTAAATTGAAAATAAATTTAGCACATTATTTGTTGTTTTACTTTGTAAATTTGATTTATTTCTGAAAGTATACACTCATTTCAAATCTAATGACTGCAAAAACACTCCAAATAAAGTTGGGACAGTCGACTGTTTACAACTGTGTAACATTACCTTTTCTTTAATATAACACTTATTAAGCTTTTGGGCACTGAAGACACCAGTTGGTTAAGTTTAGCAAGCAGAGTTTTACCCCATTCATCCATTATGCATTTCTTCAGATGCGCAACTGTACGGGGGCTTTGTTGCCTTGTTTTGCATTTCATAATACACCACACATTCTCAATCAGAGACAGGTCATGACTGCAGACAGGCCATGCTAGCACCCGCACTCTCTGCTTATTCAACCATGCGCTTGTAATCTGTGCAGAATGTGGTTTGGCATTGTCCTGCTTTGGATGGCAACATATGTTGCTCCAAAATGTGTACATATCTTTCTGCATTAATGGTGCCATCACAGATGTGTAAGTTACACATGCCATGGGCACTGACACACCCCCATACCCCCATACACACCCCCGTACCATAACATACGCTGTCTTTTGGACCTGACACTGATAACAGCTTTGATGGTAATTTTCCTCTTTGGTGTGAAGAACACAACAGCTGTTTT
>JAOUWY010000065.1:11718452-11728901 GCA_025728095.1 Prietella phreatophila | reverse complement strand
CGCCTTGTGCCCGATGCTTCCTGGGATAGGCTCCAGGTTCCCCACAACCCTGAACAAGGAATAAGCGGTTGAAGATGTATGGATGGATGTAATCTCAAATGAAGCTGTCAGGAGGATTTGTCTTGATATAAAAAAAAACTGGCATTGGGATCAAGCTGAGCAGTATCTGATACTTTGTATCTAGTTGTGGGAAACGAATGTTTAAATTGTTGTTGGTTCTGAATTATACCAGTACAAACAGATGATGTGGTTGTACTCAAATCAGTCCTTAACATTGCATTTTTTATTATTATTATTATTATTATTTTATTATTTGTAAATGGCAAAAATATTGCTCTACCATTCGGAAGTGTAGGAATATATGCAGTACAATCCATACTGGGAAATAAACATACTGCACACTGAATGTTTAATCCAGAAGATTCTAGTAGGATGTGTCTTTCCTTTTTCTCCTCATAATTTTATATGAACCAAGCTTTAAACTTGAGTGCTTTGCAAGTCCCTGTTCACCCTCTAAGAGGCTGGACAAACAATCAATACATAACCCTCGCTGACAAACTAAACAATTGAGGCATAATTTGTTATTGTGCGGTGGATAGTAGAGTGCACACAAAGGAAATAAGGTGTCCCCAACTGACCAATGTAAGACCAGTCTGCTGATTATTTCTAACATAAATTGCATTTGTTTATTGCTTATTATCTTCAACTTTTTTTCTGGGGAGGAGGAGCTATAGTAGAAATCTGTGTTGGAAAATAGTAGGGCAGACATAGCCCCCTGGCCTGGACAGAACAGTTTTATCAGGACATGTCAAGTGAAGCATTTCAAATGCCTATAAGAGTAATGGTGATCAAATAAAAGATTCATCAGTTTGTCAATACTAACTCAATAGATGAGTTTGTTCTTCAGTGCCAGTGGCACAGTGGCTTAGTGGTCTGCATGTTTGCCTCACAGCTCCAGGGTTAGGGGGTTCAATTCGAACCTCTGCTTTGTATGTGAAGAGCTTGCATGTTCTTCCCATGCTTGAGGGTTTCCTCCAGGTACTTCAGTTTCCTCCCCCAGTACAAAGACATGCGTTGTAGGCTGATTGGCATCTCTAAATTGTCTGTTAGCACTGAGTCCAGGGTGTACCCTGACTTGTTCCCCATGGCCCTTGGGATAGGCTCCCCACAACCCTATGTAGGATAAGGGGTACAGAAAATGGATGGAACAGCACTTGTGAAGGACACATGTATGCAATTATATCCACCATAATTCTTTGTAATATTGTTTGTTTCACAAAGCTATTTAAAAGACTATTTCTTAATTAGAATTGCCATATTTTAATAATACTTGTTCAAATAACATACTACAAATTATTTGAGTATGACCCCTTCTCATCTACCAACCCTATGGGACATAATGAACCTCTGCACAGCATATCAGTTTATGAGATATTTCTGTCACTTTGGCTCAAATGGGGAAAGGACACTAAAGTGTTCCTATTTTTCACTTCTTTCATAAAGCAATGTTCACAAATATTCACTTTGCAAGGTCATTTGTCAGAATTTTGGTCACTTGGGTTGGGGGTGAGGGGGTGAGGGGAATGACATTCAACTGCAACATTTTCTTTATGAAGAGCTAACATATTGCACTGAGACTCGTCCACAAGCTACTCACCATTTGTCACAATGAAAAAAGTTTATCACAAAACATGTTTCCATCCAAGTTCTAAATTTAACTTCAGAAAAATTGAAATATCGAATAAAACATTTGTGAATAAAGCACCGTTTCCACTCCATGTGTTCAAGAGAACAAATGTTTTCAAGATGCGCTGAATAGCCAATCCCATCAGCCAATTATCCAATCACGTGATTTGTTGAGGTAAAGTCACAAAAACGTTTTTTGATGCACATTGAGGAATTTATTCAGTAAATGTGTTTCTGTCATAGTTTAGGCGCATGTCTTCTTATCAAAAAAATAAATAAATTATTTACCTCAGTAAGTTTTTATGCACATTTTGGTGATTTTATTTACATATGGTGTTTCCATCCAGCATTTTTTTTTATTTGATATCCCAGATTCACATAAAAATGCATGGATGAAAACATAGCTACAGATTAACACAATGTGTTGCTTTTAAAGCATAAAATTTAAGTTAAATCATTTTAGATATTTCTTTTTCTGGGAAAGTTTTATTTTTGGTTTGGTATTGGATTCTTATGACTTTATAGCTTTATAATATTCTTACATCATGGCATGTTTGTACTAGTGTAAGGATATGCTTTCACTAGACATTTCAGTGCACTTCTCTAAGTTGCTGTGGATAAGAGTATCTGCTAAAAGCTGTAAATGTAAATATCAAGTCTCCTTTATTGTTAGATCTAAATATTTCCAAATATTGTGAATGATAGATTTAGGGCAGAGATGAGAGTAGCATGCATACTTCTTTATCTGACTTCATTGATATGAAATTGAATGAAATCTAATCATATCAACCTTGTTCTTTCTAATCCATACAGATCTTTCATGATATCAGGGTTCCTCATAAAGAACCTATTTGGAATTCTATTTGATCACAAGTACATTACCAATGTTTAAAGGATTTGATGACTAATATTTGACTTATAAAATCAACCCTAAACATAATGTAGGCAGCTATGAAAAAAAAAAAACATTGTGGTGTGAAAAAAAAGAAGAATAAAGTGCTGCTCTCTTCTAAAACATGAAGATTCCCACTTGTCTACACTTTAACACTCCATCAAATACAAACGTCATCCAGTCAATATTAGCCTTCTGCTAATGGGAGGCCTAACGCCCTCACAACTCCCAGTCAGCCTGGCCTTGCCTCTGACAGAACCTGCCAGTGCTGATAGTATTGATTGGTTGGCCTGCCCATGGTCTAATGAACACAGACTTTCTCTATCCCCAACACCCACACTGACTGTTTCCTAGGAGGAATAGGGGGTTAGGTGGCTTGGCTGGCATTGAATACTTTGCAGCCAGACCACTGTATGCTAAGACTTTCCATTTGGCAGAATTACTGGTTCTCACTGCTGATTTGAGTCATACATTATTCTAAATATAGGTGAAGAAGGGAAACTGTGAATTTGCAATAAGCTGAGTTTTGGCATTGCAGAGGCATATAAGTTTACTAGCCAGTATTTCATACAGAACAATATAGATTTGTTCTAAAAATCTATGGACAGGTTTTCAGTAACTGTCTGGAAGTAATTTTAAAACATGGAAGGGAACCTTATTGCTTTTTGCAGAGAGACCTAGATACAGCATAAATGATGCTAAAGTGTTTCTTAGTCGAGGTCAGTCCATTCCTCATCTTGATAACTCAAGGTTTTCTTCACCCCATGGGATGCTATGGCCATTTTACAATATTCTCACCTGTACTGTCCTTTACTTCACTCTTTCCTATGATAGTTTGGGAGTTTTAAGATATACTGAAGGGATGTTTGACCTTCCTTCTATGTCTTTATTATTTTCTCTCTCCACGCAGTCCTTTTAAGAGTCTTGTGTATCAACCCATTATTATCTTGTCTGTTATTTTTTTCATTAACAATACACAAGCATTTTCCATTTTCTCCCAATTTTGTTCCATTTTCTCCCTCAGTGTACCACTCTTGCACTTTCCTCTTTGGGTGTTTTTTCCTCCTTTTCTTTTCTTATTTACGTTTCTTCTATTTCTCACTCCCATCACTATCATACTCTTTCAGACTCTCTCCTTGTGCTGCTGCACTCTTGCAGATTGCCAGGCTTGCAGGCCAAAAGGATAGCTTGCATCTGTGTCATAAGAGGCAGGAAATTGGAGTGTTTGGGGGTGGAGAGGAAGGTGCTGTTCTGAGTAATTTAGCCTGAACAGCTTCCAGGGGAAGAAGGAGGCAAGGCCCGGGCCATTGGGCACAGGCTTTTACACTCAACTGAGAGACAGACACACACAAACTGTGTGTGGAGTGGCAGCATGCTGTGTACAATGAGAATCCATTCAGTCAATCACACACACGCACACACACACACATACACACTCAGTAGCAAAATGCAAGGAAGCTTTCCAAGACTCCACACCCACCAGGCAAACAGTATAATGTTATCCCAGTCATTAAAATGGATACAATCTACATATGAAATGTAACTTTCCCAAATTAATTTAACTACCCATCTGTGAATGTCTTTCAGATATAATTTGTAGTGTGAAACAAATATGGCGGTCAGCTAAAAGTGATTTAGATTCCAATTTCAGAATTGAGAAATGTACATAGAAGTGCATTTCATTAGCATAAAATTTGATCAGAATTTCAAATTACAAAAATGAAGTGAGGGGGAAAAAGCACTTTTCCTGTCATGCCTTGTGGCCAAAGCATAGGTGCAGAAACAAACTAATTTAAATGTGGGCAGTGAGCAGAAGCCCATGTTCCTGGCTGAAGCTTCTGGTCTAGAGAGAGCCATATTATCAGCCAGTGAATGGGCAAAGCTGAGGTAGGCAGGCAGCAGCCATTTTGGATGGAGTTTGGGGATTGCTAAGAGATTGTAACAGAAGGGTGATGTCATCATATTTTATGAGGCAGGGAGAGGGGGCAAATGGTAATGGCTAGCAGGCAACGATTTTGGTATTTTGAGCAGAGTGTAGGAGTGAAGATTTGCCTCTGGCACAATAACTGCCACACAGGAAGAACTGAAAAACAGAGTTACCAAAATCAGTTACCATTCAGTTTTAAATTTTATCTACAGGGATAGACCAGACAACCTGGACTTATGCATTATTTATCTTTCTATTTTGTGTCAAAATATCGGTCTCTCTCACTGTCGATACACTAAAAAACAGCATAGGAATCATGAACAAAAGATTCTGGCTGAACAATAGGGAGAACATGTAAAGAGTGCTGCTGAGCCATTACATGCTCGGCTACACCTGCTGTGTGTGCATGGGTGTGGGAGTGTGGGTGCATATGCACAGTGTGTGATGGATGATAAGGATGATGAGTGATGATATGCAAATGCCACAAGGGAAAACACCTGAGCTTCAGTTACTCGCCTGATTCAGACTAAAAGAAGTGGGGAGGGGGGCATACACACAAATTGTCTCTCTTTAAGTATTTAGATGTACCAAGAGCAGCAAAACCATATATTTATCCAGAAGAATTAAATTAGTGAAAAATTATTCTTAAATAGTACATTAAAAACAGTTGATTGTTCAAATATGTAAGTGCTGATAAGGGGAACTATAATTAAATGCAAAAAAATGGAGAATGATAATAAGTAATATTTCAACTGAATAGTTAAAATATTTAAAGTAAATGCAAAAGCAAACATCTAGCTGCATGCATGTGGTAAGGTATGCATATTAATTGAATTACTTATCTTAATTTTTCATAAATGTTTTAGACATGACATTAAATGCTAGTCAGATTTGAATTGATAGTCTCTGTACAGGCCAAATAAAGGTACATAATCTTTTAAGGTGGTTGATTATACACATTACATGTGAGTGAGTGTGGTTGGCTTTCTGTGTGTGACCTTGAACATCATCTCCTTCAATTTAGTTTAAAAAAGAAACGAAAACAACAGTTAAAATGTTTTGATTGTTTAAGTTGCATTTATAAAATTACACTTGAGGGTTACTGATGAATGAATTGAAGAGTTGTAGGGTTGCAAAATACATTTCAGTGTAGCTTACAATATAGTGTAGCATGATGAAGCTCAGGTAAATGCTAAATATGTCTACAAACATCAACACAAAAATCTAATACAGTGCCCTCCACTAATATTGGCACCCTTGGTAAATATAAGCAAAGCTGGCTGTGTGTTTTTTTTTTTTTTTTTTAATGAGTTTACTCTCATGGATATCAAAAACAACAGGTTTATCAAAAAATCTTTATTAAATGTAGGTGGCAACAATTATTGGCACCCTTTTAGTCAATACTTTGTGCTACCTCTCTTCGCCAAGATAACAGCTCTGAGTCTTCTCCTATAACACCTGATAAGGTTGGAGAATACATGGCAAGGGATCTGAGACTGTTCCTCCATGCAGAATTTTTCTAAATCCTTCACATTTTGTTCATAGAACAGGTTGAAAACCATTTTTGTGTTGATTTTGATTTATGTTTTGTATCATTGTCCTGCTGGAAAATCCAACCATGGCCCATTTTAAGCTTTCTGGCAGAGGCAGTCAGGTTTTCATTTAATATCTGTTGATATTTAATAGAGTCCATGATACCATGAATCTTAACAAAATATCCAGGTAGTCTAGAAGAGATAGGGCCCCAAAACATTAAAGAGCAACTGTCATATTTAACCGTAGGCATGAGGAACTTTTCCATATGACTACCACTCTGTGTGTGACAAAACCACCTCTGGTGTTTCTTGCCACAAAGCTCTATTAAGGTTTTCCAGTAGTGTCTGGCGGTCTGAAGAGTGTAGAGGTTTTTTTTTTTTTTTGAAACCTTTCCAGACAACTTGTGTTGATGTAGGTGACTTTGGATTGTAGTTTGTGAAATTTTCTGACCCCAAGACGCAACTAAGTTCTGCAGTTCTTTAGCTGTGATCCTTGGAGAATTTTTTGGCCACTCGAACCATCCTCTTCACAGTGCCTTAAGACATATTGACACACGTCCAATTCCAAGTTGATTCATAATATTTCAAGGTTACTGGAAGGTCTTAATTATTGCCCTGATAGTGGAAATGGGCATTTTCAATGCTTTTGCTATCTTTTTTATAGCCACTTCCCTTTTATTAAGCTCAACAACCTTTTGCTGCACATCACATGAATTACAAAGTGAATTTGGCCGATGCATTATCTCATATTTATTCCCCTGTGAAACAGGAAGTCATGGTTGAACAATTTCCTGTTCCTGTTTTTAAGATTTTTTTTGAATATAAATACAAAACAGACATTTGTCAGACACACAGCCAAAAAGTCAAGGATAACACTCAATATGATGCTATCACCAGCATGATTCCATACACAGAACACCACTGGCCAAATATTGAATTAGTTAGTATACAGGAATAAGAAATGTGCATCTGTCATACTTTGAATTAGTCTTTTAATTGGGATCCATTATCAATGTTACCAGGTTATGTACAAAGTTTTCTGGGCTATGTGTCTTGCAATATTTCTCTCTTATGAAAAACAATATTTCTCTCTTATGAAAAACATGCAGGTGTATATTTATTAAAAAGTTAATATTCTTGAGCTTTTTCTGTGATCTAATAGGTGCAGTTGAATTATAAAAGCAAGCTAAAGCTGTACCAGTTGCATGTTTTCTCCCTACTTTTTTATTATGATTATTTGATTCTTACTGTTTTCTCAGAAAGCAGTTTCTCGAGAGCCTCTAGAGAGCTACCCAGCTCAGAACACTGTGCTCAAGAAATAATGGATTCATTGATTTATATCTGTATTACTGAATTTTAAAGTGTTATATTAATCACTAATAGGCCATTTCAATTACTATTATAATTACAATTTTTCCCATTGAAATGATTCTCTGGTATATGAACAGTAATATATTCTGAATAGTTCATCTCTTAAAACCTTTCTCTATCACTCTTCCTCTTTTTGTATTATCTTATGCATTATTCTCTAGATCTGTTTTCAAAGGAACATAGAATGAATGTCACATTGAATAATGTTTTTTACAAAAAATAAAACAAAACAGAAAAACATCCAGGTTTTCTATGCTGAAAATGGTCTATACATCAGCTGCACCGCAATGCATAGCTGGCTGCCTTCACTTTAAAGACACTTAAGTGGATATGAAGGCATACATGTTTTCAGAGTGATGTGTTTAATTAGCAAATCATGACACTGACTGAGCGAGAACGAGAGCCTGTTTTATTTATTCTGCCCTGCTCTCAATGGGTCAACTCAATTTCAGCCCTGCTGCAAAGCCTCTCTAGGTCTGTTTGAAGTCACCAGCTTTAAGTAATGTCAATGACAGTCTCAAAGGGCATGAAAAATGGAGAATAAAAGTATATATTATAGAGAATGGTGAGGACAATTTAAAGGGGAAAAGCAAATTTAGTATTTTCACAAAATGCACATCAAGTTCAAGTTTATTGTTGTGTATGCAAATACAGTGTATAGTATGAAATAAAATTATTACTTGCAACAACATTACAACAATAGGCACATACATAATTATCTACATGAGTGATGAGGCCAATGGTAATAAGATAAGTTACAAGATATATATTTGGATTTTGGGATGGTAACAGACATACAAGTGTCTTAAATGCTATGTCAGACTATGCTCATGTAAAGTCAGTCAAGTATTGCATAAACAAATTACTACATTCACATCTTATATGATCTATGCACATACACAATATATTGCAAATCTATCTAGAAACTGAGTGACAACTCTTTACCACATAACTCCATTACTGGCTAAATTTGACAGCTCATTATAGCATCGGATTTGCTTCCTTTTCAGAGTTAATAGCACTTAAAAATGTTTGCTGTCCCCATCCTGGACACCCATGTACAGCCATGCATTTTGGCAAGGGGAAATCTTATTTCCAAAGCTTCTTGCATTAAGACCAGATGGTGTGGCAAGAGCTGATAACAGCTGTCCAGCCTGCAATGTCACCTACATCAACAAGAATACTAAGAAAGATGGAAACCGGATTTTAATGGTTTCAGTTGCTGAAGAGTAACACCATTATACCAGAGACTTGTAGTAGTCAGCTAATGAACAAATAGTGTGGTGTCTGGCTATAATGAGAGAGAAAGGCACAGAGAAAGAGAGAGAAACAGAGAGACAGAGAACTCTGTGTAAGTGAGAGATTTCAACAGTCTAATAAGAACTCTTCCATGTTGAAGATGAAGAACATACAAAATAGATGCACATTTCCATAATTCTACAAATAACATTTAAGTAATGTAGGAAATGAAAACTGAATTTATTTAGGCTGAGCAGAATTGGTCAATTACATAAATGTCATCATGTATCATTGTGAATAACTGTGTAACACTTTACAAAGCACAACATATATACAAGTTTCTCATGGCAACTCACATAAACCTTCCGAAATATTTATAAAGGCTACTTATGAGAAGCATTAGCTTTTCATAAGTTAAGTCAATGTAACATGCGACATAGGTTTTTGTTAACATCCTGGTTATGTCATGACACTTTTTTCACAAAGTTACTTATGTAAAATTGCTAATGACAGTGTTCATGTTACATAAAATATACCTAAGACAGTTATTAAAGTGTTGTCACATTGAAACTTTATAATACATTACATAAGCAGGAACATTAAATTAACTCAATTAACACAAAATATACATAATTATGTAATTACTGGGCACAATTACATGGTCAGTTGTTATGAAGTTCAAAAGTAACTCACTGGTTACATTCTATCTAAAATCAGTAAAAAATCTCTCACTTGATTCATGCATTATGTCAACTGCACATCTAAATGAATAGCAGCCTATATACCAGTTAATGCCTATTGAAATAAAAGCTTTTAGATGTCTTTATTGGTTGTCATGTAGAGCTTATGCATATGTTTCATTTAGCCCTATGAACACTACTCTTAAAGAAATTACTTCGGTTAAAACGGTTCTTCCAATTTGCATCCTGCAAAATGAATGTATTTTTTTCTTTGAGTAAAGGGAAACTAGCTGGCATAAGGAATAGCAGACATTTTGTGGAGTTAAGTGTCAACATGTAATAAGTGGTGACAATCCAGAGACTAACCATTTGGTTTATAGATTTATTATTATAACTCCCTGTGATCCACACACAAATGGATTGGTGGCTTTCGAGAAAAAAAGGTGAATATGACAGACAAATGGGCAGTAATGGAAGACACTTACACTGCTGGCTTAGCATAGAAGCAAATGTCAGAGTCTCCATCTGTTCCCCTCTGATGACTCTCACTGTGTGATAGGTAGTGACTGCTGGGCACTCCAAGATGGCAGACCTCTTCCCTTGCCAGGTGTTTGGAGCTAGCTGTGTGGAGAACAAGTGCCCTCTTAGCTGTGCCAAGAGTGACCGGAAGCCATGGTCAGGAGATCGAGATGTCTCGTTTTATCAAACGCACTGCATTTCTGGGTCATTTGGCCTGGCCAGTAGCTCAGGAGACAGGCACACTAAGCCCTGCAAAGGACTGAGGGCTATTTGATGTGGCATTTTCAGCCTGGCTGAGGAACTATGGGGCTTGTTTGATCCTCACTCTGGGCGATTTTTGGAAGGACTCTTTATGTTCTACACTCCCACTTGGGGAAGCAATCACAGCTCCTGGTTATAGAGTCCAAAATGTTTGCTTCCAGTCCAAATGATTTTACCAATGAACAAATTAAAGCAAATGCACTTAAGATTTCACATACAAAAAAGGCAGTGGAATATGGAGGCAAATGTTCAACAGTACATAGCAAGAAAGAGAGAGAGAGAGAGAGAGAGAGAGAGAGAGAGAGAGAGAAAGAGATGAACTCAAATTGTTTGAGGGCC
>JAOUWY010000065.1:11618949-11631748 GCA_025728095.1 Prietella phreatophila | reverse complement strand
GTTGGCTCCCAAGTTATTTAGTCACTGAGAATCAACATAATTTCTGTGCCTTTCTTCTTCTCTTATACTTGGGTCTCCGTGTACTTATGTCTGTTTGTTTGTTTTTCTAATGTGCCATCTCTTCCAATAAAAATATTAAAATTAAAAAAAAGAATGGGTGAGTCAATCACCTGACTTGAATCCAAATGAAGAAAATTTAAAGACAATGTTTAGAAGAAATAGCCAGAATCACTCCTGAATACTGTATGAATTTCTTCCTACAGGAAGCGTCTTGAAGCGGTTATTACAAACAAAGGTTTCTCAACTAAGTATTAAATAAATTTCAGTTAGTGTGTTCAATACTTTTTTCCTGTGTCATTCCACTTTATTACACATAACTTAATTTATGGACTTTAATGTTGTGAATTCTTTATATTTCTGGATTTCCTGATTTAATACTGATGTGAAATTTTCATGTAAATAGCCTCATTGGAAATATATTTACTGAAAAATACATTGGCACAAACTTATTTCCCCCACTGTATGTTTAAGTACATGTTCTAAAACTACTACCCTGATACACTGTACATGCATAGGAAGGCCTTTCTAACTGTCAATATTGGCATCTTCCAGATACCATAAGCTTCAGTCTAGATACAGATCATGGGATTATTTTGCCCACAGAGAGTAAATAAACCATCATTTAATTGTAGGAGGGAAAATATGAAAATAATACACCCATTGTTGAACAAATTACATGTATTAACAAAATTCACCAACAACCCTGTGAATAAATGTGTTTACATCACAACACAGCCAAGTCATTTTTATGCTGATTTGCTGCCTGTGAGATCATTTTTGTTGGTTCAATTCCCAAAGGCTATTACCTCTTTCCCTACAGTAATATAATGGTTTTATTTTTATGTAGTGTGCATCTTTTTACATACAATACACACACATATGCTATCAAACAATGCAAAAATCATAAATTAAGTTTCTTTAATCTAAGTAATCTTTATATTTACACTTTTCTATTACACTTTACACATTTGCCATTCAGATGTTCTTATTCATAGTTAGATGAAATAATACAAGAACAATCACTATAAAAGTGCAGAGAAAAACAACAAAGCGTTATCCTAGACAAACTCAAGCATCTTTGCCTTTGTGCCAAAAGTTACCACTCTCAAGTGTAACTGAGCACAAGTTAAGAAGCACAACTTGTCTATTGAAATAATTTAGCATACTATAGGTTACTATTATTAGAGCAACATTAGCTGATAAATGCTATAGGGAAAATATAACATTCTTCAAATTTCTTTATGTTTCTGGGGTAGTGAATATATTGAATAGTGAATATAACAGTTTAATTAGTATTATGATTATGATATGCCTTGATTTTGCATGGTTAGAAGGTAGAGGTGTGCTGGGACTACAGTTGATACTATGTCCTTAGGACTGCAAGTACCACATACAATTTTGCACTCAAGTTTAATGTTTGTTGACTAGTTCAACAAACAGACTTCAAATAAAAACCATAATGAATTTTCTTTTACTTTCACACTAATCATTGTTACCCAGATGAGGATGGGTTCCCTTTTAAGTCTGGTTCCTCTCAAGGTTTCTTCCTCATATCATCTCAGGGAGTTTTACCTTGCCACCGTTGCTACCAGCTTGCTCAATAGGGGTAAATTCACACACTTAAAATCTGTATCCTGTGTTTATATGGGTCTGTAAAGCTGTTTTGAGACAATGTCCATTGTTAAAATCACAGTTACATCGACAAGGCAGCCACAATTAGCTAAAACACTAGCTAATATTATTACATATCAATAATAATCGGCTGTTGCTTGCTACTTTAATATATTTTGAATGTGCAGTTAACCAGCTAGCAAATTTTATTTCTAAGATTTAAAAATTCAACTTACTTGTTAACTGCATTTGTTCTCTGATCTTTCAGTAGTGGAGACATTTATTACTTCAGCTGATAGTTTCTTAAAATAAATCTACATACATATTCACTGTAGTATGATGGAATGCAATTTTTGTAAATCATTGTCTGATGTGGCAGAGTAGTTAAAGAGGAGAAATTGTGCACTGACATTTATTACATTAAGCTAATCAGAATGCGTGTTAATTAGAAGCTGAATAAGGACTTATCACCATTATTTTAGTTCCACATTTTATTTTTAATTATTTTAAAACGCATAAATGATGAGTGTATTCTCTTGAAATATGTTGTTGTTGATATTAAATAATAATTAGTAGTAAAAAAAAAAAACATCCAAATGTTAGAAAGCTTGTCCTTTTCTGGTTTCACACAATATTCACCTTCCTCAGAGCTCTACCATCATCCCACCACAGAATTAAAAACATTTATATCTACTATCAGTACAGTGAGAATGAATCTAACCTAAAGTTGAAATGGATATTTGGAAATGGGGCAGAAACAGTTTATACCAGCAATATTAACATGGCCGAGTGGTAATAGCTGATAATGCGATAATGCTTTTATAAGTAATCATCGTTGTTGATCAATTGAAATTGTAGTATACCAACTGTGTTTCAAGATAAAAATTAAAATAGTGATCAATAACTGTTTCCTTTTCCACTTTAGGCTGGAGGTTTGGTCTACAGTTATCCTAACATAAGCATAACATGAACAGGGATGAAGTGCTCATATTTGAGGCCAAGGCAGCGAAAAAGAGTCATGTACACACAGTGAGGAAACCTTATTCCTGTCCCACAAGCCAAAACAGTTTATCCAGGCCATTTCAAGTTAAATAAATACTTAAAGTTACACCATCATGTGTAATTATCTGTGTCCTGTATAAATAGAATTTACATTAGCTAAGCACCAGAGCATATAGCTATAAAAGTTGAGGTAATTACCTGACAAATTAACTTAACATCTCTGCTAGAAAAGTTTGCATTTACTTTAATGCATACAAAGTCCTAGTCCAAAAAGGCTTTATTCTGCAAATTACAGCCCGTAACCAGAATTTGACTAGTCAGTGAAAAATGTCCATCAATAAGTGAAACAGTTAGAACCTGTTCACATAGCCCAGTTTTGTTGTTGTTTTAAATCTTTTTCACAACAAACAAGCTCCAGCTGGATTTGCAAATCAGCATTTTGGTCAGCTTACCATTCACTACTAAAACAACATGCCCCTCTTTCATAATCATCTCTGTCTAATGAGCTTAACTATAAACTCATTCATTCATTATTTTATTAATTCATTATATTTTTGATTTTCCCGGTGGGGCTCATTGTGGCAAGAGTCTGAGAAGGTCATCCAAGATTACTTTATGTTGTGCTGCAGTTTTCAGATCCTCCTGGGGGATCCCAAGCCAATTGTGAGATGTATTCTCTCCACCAGGTCCTTGGTCTGCCCCAAGGTCTCTGTCCAATGGAACATGCCTGATAACATGCGAGGATAACCAGTAAACTTCATCCACAAACTGAGCTCCTGCTTCACCACCACAGACTGGTGCTATGACTGTAACACTACTGATGTTGATTTGTTTGTCAATCTCACACTGTCACTCATGAATAAAATCCCAATATGTTTAAACTTCTCCACCAGGAGCAATATCTCTAACCTCACCCATAGTTATAGGTTGTCCCACTTTTTTCTGTAAAAGAACCAAGGTGTCAAACTTGCCGATTTTCAGTCCAGCTGCCTTACACTCAGCAGTGAAATGCTCAAGAGGGTATTATTTCTTATGAATCGTTAAAACTATTCTATTTAAACATGGATGGGAATCAAGCAGGGTTGCTTAAAGGTAACAGGCATCTAACACACATTCTCATTTAGTAGACCTACCAGAGAGGAGTAGAAAACCTAATTCATGCCAAAATACTGTTACTGATGAACATAATGACTACGGTAAAAGTAGTGCTACTTAAAACAAAATTAATCAGGGAAAATTAGTCACACAAATAACTGCTTGAGTAAAAATAAAGAAGAATACAGCATTTTTTATTATGCGTTTTACACAGGATCAGACTTACACTTCAGATCAACAGTGGTCTGTGATGTAACTTTATATTCACCATCTAGGTGACACTGTTAGATTTTAACATGATCACAGACGACATAAACGAGGGATGTTGAATTACTAGCAGTAGTGCTACACCAACTTATGAAGGGTGTTGCATTCCTAGGAGAATCACAAGGAGGGAATATCTCTGTTCTATCATAAATGTTAATGTTTCAGACTCATTTTAATTATTTACTCACAGTAATTTGCCATCTGAATCTCAGCTTAATGCAGTATTTTTTCAATGCACTTAAAACTAATCCCTAAGAGCTTTGAACTGCACATGCTCTCTACAGTGGGAATTATGGAATGGTGTTGTTGGGCCAAAGTACAATAAATGTAATGTTCCTTATACATCATTGTGATTTAGCCCCGAGGGGGGTTGGGGGTGGGGGAGGATCCTAGTCCAATCTAATCATGTGAAAATATCAGTTTTGTCTTTATAATAAACTTATCCCAAAAGTACATCTTGCACATTACTATTTCTCACAGAGAAAATGAAAGGTGTTCAGGTATCTCTCATACTGCTTACATTTGTAATAAGGATGACAGAGTTTCACCTTCTGTTCCTTGCTTCCTGTGACCTAGCAGTATCCGCTGAATATAACTTTCACCTTCTTTTATTCACCCTTTCTAAGGCTGTGATCCTAAAAATCCTAAAAATGGATCAGCAGCACAGGTTTTTCTAGTTTCACCTTTAAATGAGAGGCAATGAGGACAGTGTGATGCTCTCCAAGGAGAGAACTACCTCTCTCTGCTTGCCAAAACCCTATGAGGCAGAAGCATTGGAACAAAGTCACACCGAACACCTTCCTGGCTTGGCCTTTGCTGTATCATATTAGGTTGTTGAGCAATGCCAAGGGGAACGACTGGCAGTGTATTGCCAATTCATTCATCAAATGTGGTTTACCCCTGTGGACTTCAGTGTGTTCGCTTGTGTGTTTCGGTGTCCTTCAGGTGCGCCTTTAATGCTTCTAAGAAGAGAAGACTTAGTTCTAACACATAAGCTAGATCTCTTTCTCACATTGTCTCTTTGTTGAGTGTGTGTGTTTTGTAATTCCTCCTGCGTAGAGAATGACATCTAGAAATGTGTGCTAACACCAGGTGCTTTGTTTCCAACGTGCAATAACATCTGTCTACTAACAACAAAGTCACAAAATGTCGCTCTAGATTAGATCAAAGCAAAAAAAAGTTCCTTTTTTTTAGTTTGAGTAATTTTCAAGCACCACTATGTATCTCATATGGTGATTTCCATATCAGACTGAATTATTTATGTTTTTAAACTTGAAATTAAAGCTAACAAAATTAAATGATAACATTTTAACAAAGTATTGGATGAAATTTAAAGTCCTGAGCAGTACATTCTTTTAATGGTCCATTTCATCCTGACAATTATAGTAATTATGTCTATAATAAACATTTTAATGTATAATTATTTGCTGATGTGAATAATGGCACCTAATTAATGCCTTTATTTTGTGTGTTGATTACAGATCCCCTTGTCCTTACAGAGCTATGCCTGCTATAGAATGCATAATTTGCATACCATACTGTGCCATAGCACTTCAGTGAGAATACTGAATAGAATACTGAATACAGTGTTCCTAATTTAAGTCGAAGCTGTTTAAGGTGGGTGTCATCAAGGGTGCGTTTTTCTCCACTCCTGTATATGGCTATCACAGACATGATATCAAGATTCAGTCATGCTTGTAGTGGTATGAAGCCAGGGGGTGATGGAACTTGTCTCTTAGCATTAGAGGAGAGACTTGTGGAGGAGTTTAAGTATACTCAATGACCAAAAGTTTCTGGAGACCTGACCAATCACAACCATATGTGCTTGTTCAACATCCCATCCCAGATTTAGTTCCCCTACTTTCCTGTTACACTAACCTCCACTCTTCTACGAAGGTTTTCCATTAGATTTTTGAACATGGCTGTGGGGATTTAACCATTCAGCAACAAGAACAGGCCACTCAACATCTTCCTATCCAATTTTGGCAACTCATGTCTTTTTGGACCTCGCTTTGTGCACATAGGCATTGTCATGCTGGAACGGGTTTGGACCTCTTAGTTCTACTGAAAGGAAATCTTAATGTTACAGCATGCAGTGAAATTATAGACAATTGTGTACTTACAAATTGTGTCAACAGTTTGTCGACGAACCACATGTGGATGTGAGGATCAGGTGTCCACATACTATTGGCCATATAGTGTACTTTGAGTCCTATTCAAAAGTGATGGAAATAGAGTTTGTGAGGTTGACAGCAGTGTTACAGTCTCTTTACCATTCTTTGGTAGTGAAGCAAGTGCTAAGTTTTCGATTAAAGCTTGTTTGCCGCTCAGTCTATGGCCCTATCCTTCACCTATGGTCACAGCTGTGGGTAGTGACTGAAAGAATTAGGTTGCGAGTGCAGGCAGCAGAAATTAGGTCCCTCGGCTGGGTTGCCATGATAGAATGAGGAACTCAGTAGTTGGGAAGTAGAGCCACTGCTTCTCTGAATCAAGAGATTGAGGTGGTTTGGACATCTTTCAAGGATGCACCTTGATATTTACTAGAACTGTATGAGGTATGTCCACTGGACGGAGACCCTGAGGCAGACCCAGAACCTGATTTAGAGATTATATGGGAACATCCAGGAGGAGCTGGAAACTTTGGCCAGATTATAAAAGTCTCAGTACCTTGTCATGAATGAATGGATGATCAGTCCTACTATTACAAGCAACCATTTGAAGAAAAACAACCACAAGTTTTCTCTATTCCTCTATCACACAATAGTTTCTTAAAATCTATATAGGCTGATATAATTACTGTTATGGTTTTTCAGAGTGAAAATACCCCAGAAGGAAATACAAGAATAAAAAACAGGCTGTAAACAAGTAAAGGTTATTTTCATGTGTGGTTTGCTGTCTTTGTGTTGGACTGTAATAATCCCATCATATCATGATTGCAATGTTCAACACTTCATTCTGTTACTATACAAACACATGTAGAGTGTGTGTCTGTGTGTGTGTGTGTGTGTGTGTGTGTGTGTGTGGTGTAGCACAAACTCTCCATCCACTACACTGTCATGTTTCCCATCCAATCTGCATAATGAGCTGGCACCTAGCCAATCCCTTTCGAAATGCATAACCATCCCTCCATACTTTGTATGCAACCAGAAGGAAAATTATTTTTAAAAAAGGTAATGTACATGCATTCGTATATCACATGCCTTCACTAGTTTTGAAAAACATGCCATTTTGTGCTCACAGTATTATTACTGATATACTTATACCTTAAAAAGTTGAATGTTGATTGGTGAAATGACCAAAAGCACTTGAATCAAATCAAAACTTTCAGATTCTCTTGGGGACTTTACACATACCTGCTGTCTCTCAATCAGCTCCATGAGTGACATGTCTTCTCATAAGTTCTCATATGCACTACCAATTGGCTGCTATTCTGTACCAGAAAACATCATCTTTAGGGGAAGGTATAAAAAAAAAGAATGAACTTGCTTGTGCCCTACAGGTGGACCACAGGTGCTGTATGGGGTTAAAGGTACACCAGATCTTGGATGGTCATCTGTCATGCCTGCTGTTTACTGAAACCTCGTCTGTAGTTGGGACACTGTGGAGCAGCCTTACTCTGTAGTGCCTGGCAAATACAGACACATGACATGCCAAGCTACAGCATGACAGCATGCCAAAAGCCCTGCCCTATGCTTCTAGTGATATTCAGGGAATTTAAACATCCAGGATTCTGAGTATGTGTGGTGTTTTTCTTCCACTGACCCAAGCTTTGAATTAATGGCCTGATTAGGGTTTCTACAACCTGGACTGAATTGGGGAAAAAAAGCACACTTAATGACCTATTGTGTGACAAGAGTTGCCAAGTTGCAATGCCTCATTGAACCAGCTGTCCTGCTTGTCATAGGGCTTAAAAACAAAGCAACACAACCTATAAGTAGAGATTTCTTATTACAGGAAAAAACAGAATTTCAGTATATGCTGCACAGTATGTATATAGTACAATGTGGGTAAGTGCCTCTTTTTGAGTTTGTAAACTTAGGGAAAACCTCAGTTAATCCAGGTTGGCTTTAAATATACTTCAGAATCCTGTCCAGAATCCAGTATAGAGACTGCCCAATATGCTAATACAAAGCTCCAAGGTGGGGGGTTAGGGGGGTGGTTCATTTATCTTTGTACACATTACACTGATTGCCCTGATTCATAGATATTTGAGAATATTAATGTTATTACCCAAAAAAACAAAAACACAGGATGTATATATTCTGCTGTTATCTACAAACCCTGGGTTTTTGTTCCTTTATGGTGCATTTAGATGATCTACGTCGGACACATTCATGCTCACAGCCACTGTTCGCATTTGGATGTATTGTCACTACCCTCTTGTGGCAGGTCCTGGTAATTTTTTTCAATCCAAGCACTAGAGCTGATGAACCTGCACGATAAGTAAATAGTCATTGCTTGCTTTTTGTGTCTTCAAAACTGCATCATTACTGATAGACATTAATAGAGAGTAGAATATCATCTATCCACTCACAGTCTCCATTAACTGTGATTAGGGGGGTGGTTTACACAGTCTATGTGAAACTTAACCCAAGCACTTCCTGTATTCTGTTGCTTGATTATGTCCTCATCCTACTTGACCTTGCTGTGTTTTCTTTTTCCTCTAACTCCACTACTTTCCTCAAACCCTCCATCATATCGGGCTCCTTCACACATAGATATGAACGTGCGCGTATACGCACACACACTCACTCACTCATATATATCTGCAGGGTGTGAGTGAGTTATGGCTCTCCCTCCACTGGTCCTGTTATGTGGCAACACGGATGGCCACTTCTTCCCATCATGCTTTGTTTTGTGTTTTGCCCGTGGGCAGTGTGGCCAGGCGGAGTATGGATGAGTCCAATATCTCAAAGCCTACTCCTTCGTTTTCTCACACTCTCTCTGTCTCTCTCTCTCTCTCTCTCTCTCTCTCTCTCTCTCTCTCTCTTCTTCTCGCTCATTTCAATTGCTGTATGACATGAGCAAATTGCTTCCACCCCCTGTCCCAATAACGTGGCTACACTCTTGGACGCATGCAAGTGTGGCTATGTGACAGAGAGACAGACAGACAGAGATATGGTGACACTGCAGAGATACAGCCAGAATGACAATGGCATCTAGCCTGAGGCAGGACTATAGAGTAAGACAAGCAGAAAGAGACAGGGAGAAAAGAGAATGGCACAGAGAGAAAGATCTGTCAATTTGAATATAATGTTAGCATTATGAGCTTAGCAATAGACAAACCCTGAGGTTTATGTCAGGAAATGTCAACTGAATTGCAAAGGTTAAGCAACATAGTGCACACGAGTTGTCTTAGTTGTCAGCTCAAGAAGCAGGGGTGTGTGTGTGTGTGTGTGTGTGTGATTGGTTACTTCAAGAGAATTTGTTTATGTGCAGGATATACGAGTGCAAATTTTGTCATTATCGGTTCTCAAAGTGGGGTCCAGAAAGCACAGCCTGGGGATTTTTCACAATCACAAACCACCATAAACAAATTTGTAACTATTTCTGAGATCTTAATGTTGCTAGTCTAACTGGTTGCTTGAATCAAATGGGTTTAATCCAAACCTCGATAACTCAAGAACAATTCAGCCTATAAATGATGTCAACTTGAATTTGATGTGTTCTGTTGTGGGAATGTTCAGGGAATAGAAAGTTCTAAGGCTCTAATAAGTAAACAAAATATGATTGTACACATTTAAATAATGTTCATGAAATAAATCTGTATTGAGTGGAATTTATTTTATAGTTTAAGGGCTCCCTGACTACTAAAAATCTGAAAAACTCAGCTCTACAGAATCACAAGGCAGACTCTCCATCACCCCACTACTCAGCATCAAACAACTTCCTAAAGACACTACACACAATTTGTGTAAGCCGAGTAGAATTATTTATTGACTTTTTAGACTATGGTAAGCATGCACTGACCTGTTGTTATCCTTACTTCCTGGTCTGTGGTGGGAAATGACCCATCTGCTTTCGGGCTTCTTTGATCAACCATTGAATAAAATGTGCTCTCTATCTTGGTGACTATCACATACTCTGTCATTCACCCACACTCTAGCTTTGATATTAAGAGACCTCCTTCCCTACACTTATTGGGACTCACCCTGCTGTGAGCTCCTTGGTTCATAGTATATGATAAATATACCATATTCCTTGGATAATTTGCTTTCAATATACTGTCACTTCAAACACACATATGTCTTATCCTATGAAGCATGGCCCATCTGTTTCATTCAGAACTTCTTTGAGTGCTTTCTCTCACAATAAGTGAGTCTTTGGGGTGTTAGTATGTTCGCTTCAGCCAGCGTGTTCCTGAGTAAACAGAATCTCATTAAGGCCCAGTATGAGATTCACTGAGCAGCAGGGATTAGGAACATTACACATCACCCTGCATAATTACGCGGGTTAGCATGCTCCACTAACCCATTAGGCACTCACAAAAGCTTCCAGCTATGCACTTCCTAGACAATGGTGTGCTTCTGAGTAGCTGAGCCAAGGTGGTTTATCTACAGCATGTGTGTCTATGTGCATGCATGAATATTGATTCTCTGTCATTCTTTCTATTGCATCTGTTCGTTATTTTTTTGTTTGTTTGGTTCGATCCAATGGTAGCAAGCTTTTTTTTCTCTCTTGACTTGGACCACAGCCTTTAATGAACAGTGGTCATTCATTCATCCATTCATTCCTCCATCTCACTTTACCTCCTCGTTCTGTTCACTCCAGGTGCAGCTCAGACAAATGTTCAACTTGTTTTAATACTGTTGGATTTAATTTTAAAGTAAAAGGGTAAGGTATCTTAATGCTTCTCAAGGCTATTTATACCACGGTGAGCAGGAATTCCTGTTTCCTCTCATTGCTTAATAGATTTTACAGCATAATAAAAATCTCATCCCTAAAGCTCATCTCCAGGGCAATGTCTACTACATAGGCCTTGATACCCGACATCTTCTTAACATAGGGAGGGAGAATTGAAAAGTGATCTCCACCCACACAGGAGGAAAAGGTCACCAGTATATGAAAAATTCACAGCAGTGTCATTCCATTAAGAGGCAACTGATTTGTGTGCATTGCAATTTCTCCCTCTATTTTTTTTCCATCTCTCTGTTCCACACACTTCACATCCTCAAGATGAGATTAATTTAAAGTTTGCTCTTTTTAACCTTTCTTTTATTTTTTCTTTTGAACAGAAGGCTGATCCCCTGCTCAGCTTCAAAAAGTTTTCAGTTTGTCTCAGTGAACCTTCAGGCAGCAACACTGGGAAGGAACAGTGCTGAGAAAGACAGAGGGAGATCTATAGCTTTAGATGAAGCTTAAGCTCTTTTTCAAGTTCTTAAATCATGTCCCATACCAAGGATGCTGGATCAGCAAATACTTAGGGGTTTGTTTTTTTGTCTTATTGAGTCTCTAAGCCAGTAAAATAAGCTGTTCGTGCCTGTTTTAGGTGTAATTAGGCTGCATTCTGCATGAAAAATTTCTGCATTTTGAGTGAAACTAGCTTAAACAAACTAAGCACAGTGTGTTCTAAGTACCATGCACACAGCAACATGTAAAGTGCACTTTCCTCACTTACATATACATTTAAGGGTGGATCATGCAAGCACGAGGACAATACCATAAGGAACTGTGGAGAAAAGATAGGTGTTTCCTATTACATATGGTGTTTGATGTATTAGTCTTTGGGCAATGATTGGTGGCCAGTTTTGCAGATAATTGTGTCCTTCCAAGTGTAAATTAGCTCCATGTTTGTTGCTTTAAGGCACTGTGGCAGATGTATGGTTTTAGAACAGGATTCAGCTACTTTTGAACTGCCAGCATATTTTTTTTGTTGTTTGTTTGTTTGTTTTTTGACAAAATGTGTAATAATATGAGACCGCTTTAAAACAGTATCATATTGTGGGAATGGCAGGGAAAAGAAACTATTTAGGGAAAGTATGTCTTTGACTGTGCCCTGCGATGGGTTGGCCCATGGATGTGCCCTGAGTCCCATGGGATAGGCTCCATGTGTAGGATAAGCAGTACAGAATATGGATGGATGGATGTCTTTAAACACTGTTTCCCAGTTGCATGGTGATATGGCAAAGCTGATCATACCATACACAGACCATGTTTCCCTCATATGTAAAAATAAATAAATAAATAAAATCAATATATGAAATTTTTTTTTTCTTTAACTTTATAGCCACAGTCAACCACAATAAAATGTAGTACTGTTTAATTGCACACTTACACACAGTAACTTATTCTGTTCACAGCCTCTTTCCATTAAAACCAAATTGGAATCAAATGACAAATGAGCCATAGTTATGCTGTCCACACCATTTACTTGTTCTGATACGAGAGTGCCTTATTTAATAAGAACTTCATTCATCCATCCAGCGCTTCATCTGAACTTACTGAACTTGCAATTTCTTTTGCGCTCCAAACTTTTAGGGCTCAGTTGTTAACCATTTTCACCACAACACTGGATCCTGGTAAATGTAAATGTGCACTTATATAGCGCTTTTATCCAAAGCACTTTACATTCACCCATTCACACACACACACTCACACACCATGGTAACAGAGCTGCCATGCAAGGCGCTAACTTGCCATCAGGAGCAACTTGGGGTTCAGTGTCTTCAGTGCCCAAGGACACTTCGGCATGTGGAGTCACCCAGCACAGGAATTGAACCGCCAACCCTACGATTAGTGGACAACCCACTCTACCAACTGCGCC
>JAOUWY010000065.1:11587185-11604935 GCA_025728095.1 Prietella phreatophila | reverse complement strand
CACACACACACATATATCTACACACACACACACACACACACACACACACACACACTTTTGCTCAGATTATGCTGCTGGCCCAGAATCCTGCTTTCTACATATGCATTTTAGCCAAAGCTGTCCGAAAGTCAAATACAATTAAGGCCATTCCACACAGGCTGCATAGTATCCACTCACTGGTCACTTTAATAGGAACACCTGTACCCTTGCTCATTCATGCAATTATCCAATCAGCCACACATGTAACAGTTGTGCAATGCATAAAATCATGCACATACAGGTCAGGATTTTAAGTTCGTTGGTGCCAGAAGGGCTGGTTGCATATTTCAGGAGCTGCTGATCTCCTGTGACTTTCATGCAAACAGTCTCTAGCGTTTGGACAGAATGGTATGAAAAAAACAAAATGTGTCCAGTGAGTGGATGTTCTGTGGGCAGAAACACCGTGTTGATGGGAGAGGCCATATGAGAATTGTCAGACTGGTTTGAGTTGCATCACTGACAGATGAAAAGTGTGTACAGATTCTAAAACATGTTTAATGCTTCACGGCATTTTGTAAACCAATAACAAAAATATGTTTTTGAAGTTTGATTTCTGTATTTTTGTTTTGAGTCCTTAGATGCGTTCATGCATTTTCTCCCATGTCAACAGTGAAACAACTGGTCAAGTTAAACATATAAATGAGCTGAGAAATATTTTACATTCATGATATTATTGAAAGATTTTATAAACGTAGAGCTTGTAAGAGAATCATTTGGAGAAGACCATTCATAAAATTGATGAAGTTAAACTTTTTTCATGTTTCCAAAAACCTCATGTTACCATTCTAGCTTTCATCATTTGACTAGTGTTTCTCTTTTGTGGTGGCTTTACAGTAGTTCACCTTTCTTTTCAAACTGTCACTTCCATACACGCACACTTGCTCGTGCTGTCATTCGCACACACCCACCCACCATTTATGCGATCTTCGTCTTCTCTCATCGTGAACATATTTTCCATGTTTGATCAGACATTATCTCACATCAGCCCTGCATTGTCTTCCAGCTGCTAATTAGCTGCTATAGATGTTTTGCAGCCAATCAGGCATCTCACCATTCAACAAGGGTCGCTATCAGATAAAGGCATAATGGGACAGGAGGGGTTGGGGGAGGGAAAGTGGAAAATGCAGCCATGCTTATTATGATACAAAATTTGAGTCCTGTGCCAAATGAACAAATGGTGTAATATCAACGAGCTTATTAATCCTGATACGATAAGCCTCATAATGATGCATAACTCCCCCAAATCTCATCCCACCCGTGAATAATTCAGAGAGAATATTGGCTCATTATCCATTTGCCTCACACATATGTTGCTTGGTTTCCACCATGCCCAGTCTACATCCTGATTAGATTTAGCCTGCTGTGTAACTTAACAATGGGTATTTAACCTTTGAGAGCCAAGGAAGGCGTTTGGGAGACCCATTCAACCAAATCCATGAAGTGTGAATGATACTGTAAATTAGCATATCAGGCTATAATCAAAGCAGACATGCAGGCCATGTTAAATGCAATTTGCCATAATTTTAGGTATGATTGTGATCCTCCATTCTGTTCGACCTCCATATCACTTTGTTGTTTTTTTCAAAGCCATCTTTATTTTTATTTTTTCTCCCCATCTTTAGGGCAAAGACTGCCAATAAAGTGGGATGTCCAATTCAAGTGGCTGATATCCAGCTGAACAGGCATGAGATTGGGCTTTGTTGTTTGTGCTCTCAGCACTGTCGCCTCAATTTGATTACATCAAAAGTAATGGTCCATTCTGACAAAGCATTTCTCCAGGTAAAGAGAGGCGAACATCTACAGGATGAGTTCATCAGGATTAATCCGATTTAAAATTGCAATCACCAAAAGTGATATTAGGCAGAAATTAAACCCTGCATGGTGAATTTGTTCTAGATATTCTAACTTGCAAAATGTACAGTACTTGTCTGAGATTTTTTTTTTAAGTGAACTTTGCATGATTCCTTTCTTTTTATCCAAAGGAAAGCATCTGTCTCTTAGACCAAAAACCAGCTCATAAAGGTTTCATTAAGCCTTTTGAGGAAATGTCAACACTCCCTTGTTCCCCTATGGCCCTTTCCCACTTCTTTGATTAAAACAGCAAGCAGGTTTTATTTACAGTTAATTCAATATGTGCAGAATCAGCTGAGGCCCATCAATAAATAATGATATCAAAAAGCAGGCCTGGGTGCATAAGACTTGTCTTTATTTCCTTTCCAAAATAACTGAATTGGCCTGCACCCTGATCAAACAGGAGTCTCTCAGAAATAATGGCTTAGGAAGATACACTGCATCATTTATGAGCAAATGTTTACATCATATTGGCACCATCTTTTTTTTTCTTTTTTTTTTAAATTGAGTTTCCTGAAGTGGATTTTTTTTTTAAAGATCTAGTTTTATTGCCTCAGCCCTGTCTTGACTAAATCGCTCTTCATTTTTTGTTACTGAAACTGCTAGATGATATGAACCACTGACGCAGCAATACTGAGCAAACTGACTGAAAGTTTGACCTACACATTCTGAAACATATGGACACCATAAACCACTGAAATGTTCAGCTGGTAACAATTTAACAATGTCTTTTTTTTATTTCATGCATTAAAACAGCAAGCTTATTTGCTACACATAGAGGTGGCACTATACCATATAAAAAATGCGATCAGCTAGTGCCCATCAATCATTGCCAGACACGCAGATGCAATACTGAGCCAGAGTTGCTCAACAGCACCAGCAGTGGACAAAATCAGCAGATTTTTCAGTGAATCATGACTAAGAGCTCAGGTGTTGCATATATTATACGCATATACAGTACTATGCCCTGTTTGTTTGTTTGTTTTTTAAGTACAAATTTGTTATAGACTTTTATTTTATGACTTCTACATAATCGATTCAGTACAAAAACATTTTAGATTTCCAAACAATAGTTTTCCAGCACAACAATAAAAAGTTACAGAAAAATGTTTGTACATCAATAAAGAAAGCAGCATATTACACAAGAACCACTTTTCAGACACAAAACACAATGAAGGTTTTGCTGCAAAAATAACAAGCAAGTGCGACAGTAAAAGTCTCTAGAAGAACCGTGGCTGGTTCTGTAAGATGCTCAATAAAACTTACAGCTCATTTCCTTATAAAACTGCACTAATTGTACCCGAGTCTACTATTTTTTTTAAGCAAAGGGTTGTCACACCAAATATTTACTTTGTTTTATTTATTACAGTTTACTTTTCTTGATTGTATTTTTTTTAGTGTAGAAACATTTAATTTTATTCATTTTGAAGGCATTTTTGCTCTATAGTATTTCTTTGCATGTGCCCAAAACTTTTGCACAGTACTGTACAAAGTCTTCACTTTGGTGGGCCCACAACAAAGCTTTAATAACAGCAAATATATCAATCATTCATCTTCTGCAAAACATATGTACTCCCTGTATGCAAGATTCAAGTGTGAACAGGTTAGGACCACACACTCAAATTTTCAAATTCATTATTTCTCTTTTACTCCCATAATCAGTTGACAGGAGCATAGAGGTGGCACACATCTTTGTGCTTCAGGACCTTGATATCTGGCTGTGCTCAAGGCATAAATGTGCTAATTATTTCTAACAAAGGAACCAAAAGAAAATAGGTGCAGGTGTCATACAACACTCCCAGTAATTCAGTCCTGTTAAAGGTAACTAAAAAGCCCCATCTGCTATCTCTGATCTGCTAGGTGTTGCTCTAAAGGAATAAAAAGCAAACACGTGAGGGTGTGACTATTTTATACAGTGACAGAAAACAACTAGTAATATACTGTTAATTCGTGCAGAGATGATGATATATTAGGTAGGACAATAAGTAACTGCATATATACAATTCGCTAATGAGTGTAGGTATAAGATAGGTGTACAATGGTGCTTCAGTTTGTGATCCTGTTCGAATTTTCTATATATCTGCATAAATATGACTGAAAACATAAGCAGATTTTCTGTCCTCAAAGTAGATAAAGAGAACCCAGTTAAATAAATGAGACAAAACATTATACTTGGTCACTTATGTATTGAAGGAAATTATCCAATATTACATACCTGTGAGTGGCAAAAATATGTGAACCTTTGCATTTAGTATTGGGTGTGACCCCCTTGTGCAGCAATAACTGCAACTAAATGTTGCTGGTAACTGTTGATGAGTCCTGCACATTGGTGTAGAGAAATTTTAGCCCATTCCTCAGTACAGAACAGTTTCAGCTCTGGGATGTTGGTGAGTTTATCACATGAACTTACTTCAAGTCCTTCCACAACATTTCTATTGGATTAAGGTCTGGACTTTGACTTGGCCATTCCAAAACATTAACTTTATTCTTTAACCATTCTTTGGTAGAACAACTTGAGTGCTAAGGGGCATTTTCTTCCCACTTTCTCTTGAGATTCAGATCACATCCAGATATACTGACATATTCATTTAGAATTTGCTGGTATAATTCCGAATTCATTGTTCCATCAATGATGGCAAGTCGTCCTGGCCCAGATGCAGCTAAATTGACCCAAACCATGATACAACCACCACTATGTTTCACAGATGGGATAAAGCTCTTATGCCGGAATGCAGTGTTTTCCTTTCTCCAAATCATTTAAACCAAAAAGTTCTATTTTAGTCTCATCCATCCACAAAACATTTTTCCAACAGCCTACTGCCTCGTCAATGTGATCTTCAGCAAACTGTAGACGAGCAACAGTTTTTCTTTGCAAGCCTGCCATGCACACCTTTGTTGTTCAGTGTCCTCTTGATGGTGAACTCCTGAACATTAACATTAGCCAATGTGAGAGAGGTCTTTATTTGCTTAGAAGTCACCCTGGTTTTCTTTGTGACCTCATGGACTACTACAGTACATGTCTTGCTTTTGGAGAGATCTTTGTTGGTTGACCGATCCTGGGGAGGGTAACAATGGTCTTGAATCTAGCTGACTGTGGATTGGTGGAGTCCAAACTATTTACAGATGGTTTTGTAACCTTTCCCAGCCTGATGAGCATCAACAAGTCTTTGAGGTCCTCAGAAATCCCTTTTTTCTTTATTCATGTCATGATACTTCCACAAATTTGTGTTGTGAAGATCAAACTTTTAAAAACCTGATCTTTAAATAAAGCAGGGTGCTCGCTCACACCTGACTGTCATCCCATTGATTGAAAACACGACTTATTTTACCTTCAAATTAGACTGATAATCCTAGAGGTTCTCATACTTTTGTCACTCACAAATATGTAATATTGGCTAAATTTCCTCAATAAATAAATGAACATGAAGTATAATAAATAAATAAATGAAGTATAGCATTTCTGTTTCATTAACTGGGATATGTTTGTCTACTTTTAGGACTTGTGTGAAAAGCTGATGATGTTTTAGTTCATATTTATACAGAACTATAGAACAGTCTAAAGGGTTTACAAACTCTCCAGCACCATGGAACTTAATAAACTGGCAACTTAGTATTTGAGCCATTAACAAAAAAATTACTCAATTTATAATAAAATAAACAAATAAAATAAAAACACCCCAAGACCTAACCTTCCAAAGAAAGATCTAAAAAAACAAATTTTTAGCGTCATTTATTTATACAATGTCAGAAATTGTTTTACATTAATACATTACACATTGTGAAAAAAGGCACAAGTGCATGCTGAGAATACTTTTAAAGAACATCAAATAAAGGCAGCAGCTACATGATGCATAATAAAATGTTGCTAAATATTTAAAGCAAACCGGACAACAAAAGCCTACGTGGACCCTCTCAGGAAAAGATTCATTATTTAATGGCTTTGGGTGACTTGGTCTCCTGGTATATTACAGCAGAAAAGGGTATGCTTCTATTGACGGTTTAGGAAACATTAACACTAGAGGAAATGGAAAGGACTTTTCTAAAAACGTCACATTCATTCTAAATACTATCTACATATAACAAACTTTAAATTGGGCAATGTTTTTACATCAAAGGATTGTGTGGACTGGCCTCCACTAGACCTCAATAAGCATCAAAATTAAATACAGAAAATCAAGCAGAATTCAAATAATTGCCTTGAATTTTTTATAGAGCCTGTCTAAAAGTAGCCTAAAACTACTTAACTGTGGGTGAGGTTAATTATTTTTAAATTTGTATAATGGACTCTGTGCTTTACTAAATATCCTCCATTATCTGGTGCGTTGCAGCGTGGCCTGTGGACAGAAGGCTAGTTTGACTGTTTTCAAAATTGAAACAAAAAGGTCTGTACACTCAAGCATATACAGTACCTCCACATACTCCTACTGATGTTTTACCTATCCATACCAGAACCCTTTACATTACATACACTTACTTGTTTTGCTACCAAAGACACCAATGTACAATAGTACTGGCTGAATGGTTGCAGTTAGGTGTTCTTTTAAGGTC
The DNA here is from genome assembly GCA_025728095.1 of Prietella phreatophila. Taxonomy (NCBI): domain Eukaryota; kingdom Metazoa; phylum Chordata; class Actinopteri; order Siluriformes; family Ictaluridae; genus Prietella; species Prietella phreatophila. Next base: position 11,598,497 of record JAOUWY010000065.1, on the reverse strand, counting down.
AGTGAAGGTCAAACAGAGAAAAGCTCTGGTGTGTGCCACATAAACTGCACAATATATATATTTTTTACATTATTTATAGCTTTGTTTTACTTTTCAAAAGGTTTTTCTGTGAGCGGAAAGCACTCTCAACCTCTGGAATGCCACTTGCAAGACTTTCCGTCTCTTCACTCTAGCCTTGTTTTTTTGCTTGTAAGAGCTCAGCTTTCTTCTCTGGGTGTGCGTCTTGTTTGGTTGAGAACAGTGCTCAGTTCATTGAGAAGACTCTGAGGCATTTGTCCTGTAATGCATCCAATGCTTGCTTTTTTCTGCTGAGATTTGGTCTGGTTAGCAGAATCTGGATGAGGTATAGGTCTACACCGAGTCTGAAGGGATCCTTCGACAGCCATTTTGTCTGACAATGGATTTCTTTCACTGGAAGTCAAAGTTGGTCCTAGTATTGAATCCCCCTTTTGGTTTTTATGCTTTAAACAGGTCTCCAGCATTGCCATTCTATGCAAACTATCAGCCTCGTTTAAGTTCTTTGACTTCACCTTGTCAAAAGTGACATTCATGGGCACCATCTTGTTGTCCTGTAAATGAAAGTAAAGAGAATGGTCATGCATGAGCTCAATCTTTGGGTTCTTGGACCTTTTCCATTATATTATGTAGATACATAGGAGGAAAAATGTAATAATTTTATGAACTAGAAGGTAAGAGTTGTGTATCTAACTCTATAGGCTTTACGCCAGTGTGGAGGTTTTTTTGATCCTGACCTCCTTGCTTTGTTTGGCTGCTTCAATCTCTGAACGCAGGCGAGCAGATGCATGCTCTCTGCTGCTCTGTTGATCTGAGGATTTGCTCTTTTCTTTGCATGTAGGCCAGAAGTCTCCATGATTCTATACAAACAAACAAAAAAAAGAGCACAAAAGAGCACTTTTGTTATAGCACAAAAGTTATACTTATAGTGCAAGTTAAGTACTGAGCATTTTTTATAGTGAAAATAGACCATGTAGATAAAAGAAATTATAGAAGATTAATATGAGGGTCATTCTGGCTGAATTTTACCTTTAATTAGGCCTGTTATATATATGAGAAGGCACTGGCTTGTCACATCTAGTTGAATTAATTAACTTTACTTTCTGTAACAAAATTTGAATGAGGGAAGCATTCTTTTCATTGTGACTTTTTTCCTTATTTAAATGCCTCATCAATTAGGTTATGTAAGTGCAGGGAGAATACTAATATATATGTTTGATGCTTTTACTTTAAAGTGTCCATTTTCAAAGATATAAAGAGCTGCTGTCTTCATGACCTTGGAAATTTCATGCCTTTTCATGCACTTCACACTGTCAAACGACATTACGGTTGGATGTTTGATACAATGAGTCCTGAAGATATAAGTTTAAAAAAAAGTTAGCGCTTGTATTTTTGGGAAAAATCTCATTAAGGTCCCAGACAACCGTCTCTAAACACAGCACAACCATTGAATAATTTGGCGATGCCATCAGCAGGTGCAAACAAAACACATTGCTGGAAATGCGTAGCAATTACAGTGAGTTATGAAATAATGTCTCTGATAATCAGAGTTAAATAACCTATTTAATTGGTGCTACACTGATGATTAATGAGTCATAACTCGCTTGACTATTAGCTGATACAAAAAGGGGAGGGGAAGGAAGGTGAAAGGTGGAAATCTCAGCACTAAAACCTAGCAGATGCTCCATAGCTTTTTCAAAGTCCGTCTCTACCCCATTTGCTGTGTCTTAACAGAGAATTGGAAAACATTACTGGCTCGTTGGAGCTTGCAAATATTTGCTCATCACCCAGGCTTCTCATGCTGTGGAGATACACTCACTGCACTTTCTCTTCAATTGAGACATTTTTGTCATGTTCCAAACACAGCTGTTCAGATAGGTGGAAAGTATTATGACTGGCTACAGTCCTATTCAGATAGGATTAGTTTTACATGGGGAGGTAGGTAATGTCGTTATTATGGGTGTATCTCTAGAATTTTAGTCCAATACAAATATGCCATATCAGGACTTTTTGATGGACTGCATGTCTATATTTATATATTTTTTTTATTAACTGTGTTCAACTCGCACATTTTTTTTTCTAAAACAGCCATTCCTCAACTATACAAAGAATACACAGAGAATTGCAATTAAAAAAAAAAGTTAAATAGAAATATAAAACGAACTCAGCTATTGTATTCAGTATTTAAACACATCACCTGTCAATCACCTTTCTATTTATTGCACTTTTAAATAATCTAGTAGACATTAGTAGAGGTGATGTACTTTTTATTTAACATTTTTTCAAATGCAGTATTCATGCTGGACTACATTTTAGAAGTAACTGTTTACAATTTGTTGATAAGTGCAATTTATTAAATATTATTTGAAAATGTACTCTGGCTTAGGGGTTTATGTTCATTTTTTCTTTGAGAGGTTATGTTTCCTTGTAGAGCTACATTTTCATCAACAGGGAAAGAAATTAGCTTGGCTTCTTTGTTCAGTAACTTGCAAAGGAGTCATAAAAATCAATATGAAAACAAGAAAAAAATGTCATTTTTGTGAGATTTCTCAAAACTAGTATATCCCATCCAAAGTCATGGTTAGTGGAGGGCAGTAATAAATACATATGTGTAGGGTATATGAAAAACACAGAATGCTAAAAAAAAATTCCAAACTCTTCTATATCTTTAAACACACTAAAACGCTTCGGTTTAAAAAACTACCACAACAACAACAACTTTAGACCTTAATGATGTCAGAAAAAATGTGCTGGAACATTTTGCACTGCTACCTGAGCAACCAGCACGCCCTCCTTCCGCTTGCTGAGACAGCTCGTACATTTCTGTGTGACTCAGCGGCCTCTGATCCTGTTCCTGACACGTTCATCCTCATTTTAGCAACGGAAGGACTCATCTACCTGTACTCTTACCTATCCACAGTTCCTCTGCTATTGCTATGGTAACCATACCTTTGGGACTGCGAGTTTGTGAAATAGAGTAAGAGAGAGTCTGAGAGTATCAATTAATCTACTTGCTGGGTTTGCTCCAGCACACAAAGCAGATGTGCTTAAAAAAGTATGAAAAAAACAAAAAAACAAAGCACATCTCATCCTCCTTCTGTCGTTTTCTCCCTGTCTCACTGCCTCGATCCTTCCTTTACCAGAAATCTGCTGTACACTTCCTAGGAAGTGATTAAGAGCTCTTTATTTTTTAATTCTGTATTGCCACATTGGGACAAAGAGGACAAAAGTTAGGAGAACTGAGGAAGGCAGATAAGACAGAAGTACTAGGGTAGAAAAAGGCGCAACGTCTAAATCTTCCTGTGCCAGTGTGTGCCCTATGTTTCTATTATTAATGCACACTGAGCTGAGTCAGGTCTTTGGTCAGTAGCTGCACTCAGCTGTGGAGAGCAGAGTGTGATGGAGCTGGTGCGATTGTGGCAGTCTACATGACCTTATTTCTGCTAAAAGACTTTTCAGGATAATGTGATTTATGCAGCCAGAGAATGACCTCAAAAATTTCTCTTTGTTCATATACCAATCCCTTTCTTCCTCCCTTTTCACAGAAAGGAAACTGCTTCATTGAAAAATGACCAGCTTTTGGTCACTTAAGTCTGCATGGAGGCAAAAAGAGCGAACGTATTTTCCTTAGAAGTTTAAAAGTCTCTTAATGAACTTACCTTACTTTTGATAATGGCTGTAACCCAGTCCAGCTGTGAATCTTTTCCCTCACAGCAGAAATACCTCATCGAGAGAATACATGGCTAAATAAAACTGCAGACGTTGTCTAGATGTACAACTATTCGATAGCAGGTTATAAATATAATGCAGAACATATACAACACAGCAGCTACATTTATCTTCTTATCACTGACTGTTCAATTAGTCCAAAATTAATTGCTCTTACCATTGCTGTTTTTGCGTGTAAACTGTGAAACCCCAACTGTTGAGAATCAGAGAGCGAGAGTGAGTGTGTTGGAAAATAACACATAAACCTTTACCCTCGCAGCATTTCACTGAGGCCCACATATCGATTTAAGTCTATTCTCAACTCTTTCCAACAGTCACAGAACTTGACCCCCAGAGAACTGCTTAAGCACTAAGAAACCGTAAAATTCAGCTTAGCTTCCTTTACTGCGGCCTAAATGCGGTTTAAAGAGCTGGTGGGAGGAATAAAAACTTGGGCTAAAGGAAGGCCTCCATGCTCTTTGATCTTTGGCAATATTTCAGCACATGATACTAATGGATTCGAAATGTACAGGAAGGCTGTGATATTCTGTGTATAAAACCACTTTGTGCTCTCTAGCCGACGGACAGGGCACAGAGGGGGTACAGAGCATACAACCTCACGCACTTGTTCTTTGTTTAACTTGTGATGTTTTGTTGAATTTTCGAACAACTATGAGATGTCACAAAATGCCAACTTGGTTCCACTTTTTCCTATTTTGAGGTTTAAGCCAGAATTCTTTCCACTCATGAACAAAAGATAAAACACTGAGCGAAAGCTGAAGCTCATAAGCAAAACATAAAACAATATATGGTCTGGAGTCAACTGGTGGCTCTTATTATGATAAACCCTAGACCTATAGCTGGATATTAAACATCTATCACAATTAAAAACAATACAAAGGAAAATCTTCTAAATGTTTGAGGCAAATTTGAACTTGAACTGCCTTTTTGATTTAGAAGTTCTGTGTTGTTTCTTTCCATTGATGGACACCACAGATTTAACACAGACATTTCATTGTTTCAAGCAACCTTATTGTTGAGAATCTTTGAATCATTGCTGTTTAAAAACACACAGTGCTTTTCACGTTCACATTCAACTCCACTCAATATGCCTTACATCAATATTCCCTTTAATCACTCCATGTCCGTTCAGTTGCACCTGTCTTTTCCCATCCTATATGAACGTGAAACATGTTATAATTCCAGACACACCGTTAGCAGCGAACCTTCCTAGACGGATTTCTGAAAACTATCAAATAAAAATGATTAAAATAAAATAAATTTAGTGCTGCAATGTTCCCAGCAGGAGAGGACAAAATGGATCATCTGTACGTGTTAAAACTCAATTACATTTGATCAATTCTGCTATTGTGAGATTTAAATGTGGTTTTGGGAAGCCTCACGAATCCTTCCTCTGGGGTAGAAATGTGAACTAACAAATCTTTGGCACAAGCACCGGAGACAGCAGTGGTCTCCAAGTGATATTAATGAGGACAGAGGCTCACACAAAAATTCTTTTGAATCTATCTTAATCAATCAGATTTTCAGAAATATTAACGTGCGTTTTGGATGGCAAAACTAATTTTGACTAATGTGTTTAATTCTCTGACTTTTGAGCCCCAACTATTTTGCATAAAAATACATTGTTAAATATGAGAACGTTTTTCTTTTTTAACAGTTACAGTTCTTAGTGAGTATTTGGCAAATAACCACTAAAAATGTACTACTATTTTTACTATGGTGTACTTTGGGATAATTATAAGAATGCATAAATAAAGATGCTTACTTGCTTGTTGGTTTCAGCTTCTTTCTTATCCCTATGTAGCATTTCACTGACTCCACAGGAACCTCTCTCTCTGGTTTAGCACTCTGAGGAAAGGATTACACATGACATTACCATCACACTTATTTGACCCCGAAAAGTCAGTTACGTGATTCGTAACACATCATGCGCCATTAGAACGTCTTATACACTGAGGTGCCGTTATAGAATTTTCCCATAACTTGATATTGCTTTAGTATACTTTGTTGATTATACCTGGTAGAAAATAAAATCATCTTGCTTGAGGAGATGGCAGTGAAAATGACACCATCATATTTTCCCAAACCATCACAGTGACAAGTGCTGTAATTTAATCAGACTTGCAGTCAGCATAAGTGACTTAATGGAGCTATCCATGTTTTATTTTTTTATCTACCTATGTTCATTTGCTTGAAATGAGGAAAATAACACTGCTATCCTATATACAGCAGCAGTAACAGGCCCAAGGGCCTTGTTTAAACTAGCATATGCCAACAATACTGTAATGTTGCCCAGAAGGTATGTATTTCACACTTAATGAACAACAGATCCTAGACAGAGAAGAGCACAATGATTAAAAAAAAAAAAAGAGCGCTCTCTCTCACTCTTTCACACAGAAACCTTTTGCCCACTCATTTGCTCAGGAAACTTGAAAAACAAAAGCATCAGAATATCAATAAAATTTCTGCTTCACAGCCGATTTGCACCTTCTTTACTCAGTAATTAGAAGAACATTCTGACATATACTAATTAAGAAGAGAACAGTCTACTTTTAAAATGTCTTTACCTGCTTCCCTGCACCCACACAAACACTTCCTTCCTTCAAATATCAATTATTAACAAACACTGCTCTCTCTGCAAGTCTTTGTGTCAGCTCGAGCTGTAGGAGTCCCAACGATGCACCACATTTAAAAATACAGAAACCAGTGTTTTATTCACCCTTAACAATATACCACAAGTGGGCCAACCAGCCAGCATGGAGCAGCTAATTTCATCCTACTTTTAATCACTAGCTGATCTTAGGGACAGCAGGCACTGCTGTTACTAATGTATGGGAATTAGAAGAGAGGCAAACAGAGGAAGTGGGTAAAGCTGCTGATCATGATCACAATCAAACTGAGGTACTGCAACACTGCTACAGGCACTAAGTGCTCCATCAACCTGATCTGCCTGGATCTGGAGTGCAATAAGGTGATAATTAAAAAGAGAGTGCGAGTATAGGACAGGGAGGGCATATAGGAAGGAAGGAAGAGATTAAAAAAAAGGAAAGAAAGAAAGCTTCATACAGAAACACAGGAAATAAATTGAGATACAGGGAACGCGAGTGAGTGAGCGAGTCAGTAGGTCAGAGAGGGCACGGAAGAAAAACAGACAGATAAAGTGAGTGAGTGTGCAATTGAGTGAGTACATGGGGGAATGGAGGGAGGGAGTGAGTGAATAATGGAGTGAGTGAGTGAGTAAGGGAGGGATGGAGTGAGTGAGTGTGTAAGGGAAGGAGGGCAGGAGGGAGAAAGGTTGTGAGAATGGGAGGAAGGGAGTGAGTGAGTACACGGAGGGAGGGAGGAAGTGAATAATGGATTGAGTGAATGAGTAAGGGATGGAGGAAGGGATTGAGTAAAGGAGAGCGGTAGTGAGGGAGTGAATGTGTGAGTGAGTGAGTAAGGGAAGGAGGAAGGGAGTGAATAAGGGAGAGAGAAAAAGAAGGAGGGAGGGAGGGAAGGAGTGAGTAAGGGAGTGAGTGAAGCAGGGTGGGAGTTAGCAAGGGAGAGAGGGAGGGAGGGAGTAAGGGACGGTGGGAGAGAGTGAGAAAGGGAGGGAGTGAATAAGAGGGACAAAGAAAAAAATTATACTTTCACATCTTTATATAGCAGTAGCTTCTTATCCCGTAGTACAAAGTATTTGTCCTGGAACTTGTTCCCAGAAAGAAGTTTGCAGGAGCCATCTTTGAACTTCAGCTGCTCTCCTTTAATGAAGTCCTTCTGCCCTTCTAACAGACAGACAGGCAGACACAGACAGATAGATCTAAATAACTCCGATAATGGATGGATTAGCCACATGTTTGATATGAACCATATTTCTCACACACACGCACACAAAAGGGCCACATGCACTAATACGCTCTGTCAAATGCTAACCTATTATAAAATTAGAAATCAGCCGATACTATGACTAAATAATATTGTTTGGTAAAGTGCTATTACTCTGTGTGTAAAGTGCTGTACATTACATTAACTGTAGTTCAATAATAGATTATTACAGTAGAAGGTGTGCATGTGGTTCTGAGTGTTTGTAATAACTGAAGGACGGCCAAAAACAACCGCTAAATAAGTGTGGCTGTAATGTAGTGAAAGGTTTCTCTTAATACCAAGAGAAGAAACTGGATCATGTAGTTCAGAAAATGATGATAAATTGTCTAAAAGATGCCCGAGTCAAGGGAAAGTGAGCCTGTAATAAATCTGCATGCAGAAATGATGTCTTATGGTCCATGGTGGAAACAATATAGGGAAACAATTTAGACTCTGGTATTTTACACATAAAACAGCTAAAAGCAGCTATAGTCCCTTGCTGTATGTTTAAAAGAAGTAAAGATGCAACTACTGTACCTGAGTTGGAATGGGAAATCTTAGATCCATGAAATTTTTTAATGAGCAGGAAAGCTGAGCTGGGATCTTCCAGCGTGCTCCACTCTAAAACCTGCTCCAGAATCTTCTCTTTGTAGTGTAATGGGCGTTCTGAGAGACACACATACACATGAGAGTGAGAGAGTGTGACAAACTCACTGGAGACTGAGTGGCTCAAAGTCTGAAAGGAAGACTGAAAGTTCAAGTCCCAGGAAGAGGCCTTGAGCACAACCCCAAATCCTCACTTGTGTGCTTGCATTGTATCATGCCTTATTTAGAGGTCACTTTGAATATATGTAAATGTAAACCTAGAATATTTCACTGTAGCAGTAAACAGCATGATCACGAAGTTCTAATAAGGTTGTGTGGCTTAATCGTTTTACACTATATGCCCAAAAGCTTGTGGACACCTGACCATCACATCTATATGTGCTTGTTGAACAACCATTTCCAAAACCATGGATATTACAAAATATGGAGTTAGTCTCTACTTTGGTGCTATAATAATCTCTAGTCTTCTGAGGTTTTCCATTAGATATTGGAGCGTGGCTGTTTGTTGATTCAGCCACAAAAGAACTAGTGAGGTCAGATGGGGAGATCTGATGCATAGTCTGCGTTCTAGTTCATCCCAAAGATGAGACTGGGGTTTCCACACCAACCTTGGGCACACCATGTCTTCATGGATATTGCTTTGTTCTAAGGAGCACTGTCATTCTGGAACAGGTTTGGGCCCAGCCCCTTAGCTCTTGTGAAGGGAAGTCATAATGTAACAGCAAAACAAAGAAATTCTAAATAATTCTGTGCTTCCAATTTTGTGGCAACGGTCTTGGGAAGGTTCATATACAGGTGCATCTCAAAAAATTTGAATATTGTGGAAAAGTAAATTTTTACCCCATAATTGAATTCAAAAAATGGAGCTTTAATATATTCTAGATTCATTACACAAAGTGAAATATTTCAAGCCTTTTTCTGTTTTAATCTTGATGATTGCAGCTTACAGCTTATGGAAATCAAAAATCCAATATCTCAAACTATTAGAATAAAGAATATGTGGAGGATGTTTACAGTAAGAGGAAATGTGAGCCTAAATGAATCATCTGATGGTATGGTGGTACTCTCAAGGTATTAATAAGGGGGTTTGGTTTACATGAAGGAAAAAGGAAAGTTCACAGTAGAAAGGTTTCTGTTCTTTCTTCCTGTTTAGCAATTAATAAGAACATGTATCTATATCTTAGAGTGGCATGCTTCTTCAGGCATATGGTGGTAACCATAAAACACTGTATACGCACACTCTGGTTTCTACCATGTTGTTTGAACACACTAAAATGAGCAGGAGAGAAAGCAGTCTTTTTATCTACATATTTAGCATTAAAGTTAACATTATGTGTAAACTGTTCAATTCGACACTTCTATGTAGGCCTCTTTTGAAATTTTCTGTGGCATCCCTAATATATATAGTTAGCCGATGCTGACTAATACATAATACACTAATACATGGGGCGACTGTGGTGCAGGTGGTAGAGCGGGTTGTCCACTTATGGTAGGGTTGGTGATTCGATTCCTGGCCCACATGACTCCACATGCCGAAGTGTCCTTGGGCAAGACACTGAACCCCAAGTTGCTCCCGATGGCAAGTTAGTTCCTTCCCGATGGCAAGGTAGTGCCTTGCATGGCAGCTCTGCTACCATTGCACCCATTGTGAATGGGTGAATGAGACACAGTGTAAAGCGCTTTGGATAAAAGTGCTATATACGTGCACCATTTACCATTTAATACATGTTAACTCAGTCAAATATATGTTGAACTCCAAACATTCCTCATTTACCCTGATACCACATCTTTCAAGCAGGAAAATAGGAGAGGAAAAAAGAGATTACTATTCATGTGAGCGTTTAAGAAGGGGCGGAGCTTCCAAGGAGGTCGGTTAAAATCAAACCACCTGTGCAACTGTCAGTCATGCCAGATTCACATGTCGATCGGCTCATCTGTCGTTCTAATTGTTCTTTTCAGAAGAAAGACTCATAACTAACTTCGCAGTAAACCATTTTCACTAGGGTGATTAGATAAACTAAAAAAGTAGAATCTCATTTCCCTGTGATAGTTATACACTGTGTAATAATCAGCGACAAGCATATCATGTTCAGTAAGTTCTTAGGATTTGCTGTTTGCATTTTATGATTTGCTGTTGTGTTTTTAGTTTTGCTGTCATATTTCTGAATTTGCCATTGTCTTCTGGGTTTTGTGAAGAGTTTTGTAGTTGTGTTTCAGGCAAGATGTTAGTGGGTGGTATCTTTCACAATTTAATTCCAGTCTACCACAAAATTAATCTCCTTGACTGGTGGTGGTGATTTTTTTTGTTGTTGTTTTTTTTACATCAGTTAAATCAAACCGTAACATGTCATCAGCAAATTCCATTATTAAAAAAAATCTATTACAAATTAAAATGCTGTTTTTTTGGCCTCTGTGTGCACATAATTACGCCGTGCAAATTTGCAATTATCCTCATCCAATCTGAATCTGATTAGAAAACACACTCAAGTGCAAAATAGATCTATTATCTGGTCCTAATTGACAAAAGGGGGTAACATTGTGTGTGCTATTGGCAAGTCTGAACCTCCTCTTTCCCCCACAGCCCCAATCCCATCAAAGCCAGTTAATAGTTTTTTAACCAAGAGGATTCTAATAAACTGGCTGAGCACTCATGTAACATGCAACGTTACAGCTGCAAGACAGCAGAGTGTTGACATGTTTTCATTCGATTTAATAGGTTGTAAGTGATATGGTGTTAAGTAGGAGCTGCGGCACATTTGTGTTTCATACCAAGTTCCCCAGTCTCAATGACTTCAAATGTGGTCCAGAGGTCATGCTGGGCTGCCTGTATGCCCTTCATCTCCAGAGTAGTGTCAGTCAGCTCATCAGTGCACATGGTGGGAGAGATCTAACACAATACAGAGTGTGTCATTATCATCATTATCATCATCATCATCATCATAATACGATGTCCCATTACATATTTACCATCTTAATTGCATTGGAAACTGCATCAAAACACACACACACACACACACACACACACACACACACACACACACACCACTATGCCAACACCTAAACGACAACAACCAAAACAAATATTTATAGATTTTTGTGTTGTTTTTTACATATTT
>JAOUWY010000065.1:11548885-11559466 GCA_025728095.1 Prietella phreatophila | reverse complement strand
AGGGGGGGTGGGGGCGTCGACAACTTAAAAAAATTAACTGGAAGCCTTCTGATAAGCAGCCAAAGATGTCTTTACTAAAATCCTCAGAAACTCCTTATTAATTATTAAGAACAGGTTTTATGCATAGAGCTTCCCAACCATTACTGAAAAAGGCTTTGAACCAACCTGGGTGCACAGGCATAAACAAATAAACAAACAAACAAACAAATAAATAAAAAGCCGTCTTCCTCTCTGTTGGAAATGTCAAGCAGCACTTCTTGTCGGATTAATAAGTTGAATTACGCTGTTTAAGTAGTGCCTTAAAAATGTTCAGTAGAAGCACTACACTTAAGCCGCCATTATGGCTACTCTTGAATGCTTGTTTATAGTAGATGAAATAACAAGCAGTTTATCAGCTGTGGCTTTCACAGAGCCAGCACGGAGGTTTTAATCTCGGCCACTTGCAGAGGCCAAAGTGAATAAGAGGAACGGCAAATAATAGAGACACAAGAATTGAGAGAAGGAGTGCCATATTACAGTTCATAGCAAGGAGGAACACATTTCCTCTTCAAGCGTTATTTATTTATTTATTTTTATTCAACTTGTGCTTCATTTAGAGAATATTACGGCACTGCTCTGACATAACACAAATGTTCTTTCTAGCTCAAGGGGATTCAACTAAAATTTCTGAAACTACCTTTTAATGCTTAGCCATTAATGATTATTTCAAGGTTATGAATAAAACACATGAATTTCAAAGTGCTCATGATTTCCTTTGCAGTGTTGCATCACATTACCATGTCTGACTAGCAGCGTCTGAACTCAGGTTTGAACTGGAAGCAGAAAAATAAATGCAGCTCTGTCCAATTCGCTTTTTCCAACTTTTCTTTTCTTTTTTTTTTTTTTTTTTTTTTAAAACAGTACTTCACTAATCAGATCAGAGCAGGAAAATGAAATAAAAATGAAAGTATTTGAAAAGTCTTCCCTTTCTCAATGAGCTGCCTTCAGCTAAACATGTTACAGCTAAATTTAAACATGTGATTGGATACACCACAACAGAGGATCTGCAAAAGATGCCATAATGTTTAGCATGAAAAAATAGGCCATTTTCTCCATATGTTGATTGTTTCTCCTACCATCGTTTTTGAGTTCACAAATCAAGCTGCTTAAATGCGTCAACACCACCTGGTAAATCAACCAGTCAACAACACCTGGTCTATTAATGCGGAGTTTGACTTACAACAGAAGATGTAAGTCAGATGTTATTTTCGACCTCCTTGCATACACAAAGAGGAAGAAAAAATAAAAACATTGTTGCTAACAAAATATGAGCATGGAAGCATCTATCTAGCCATGTAACTGTGAAGAGTGATATAGATTTAATTTAATCAAAACAGTGAATTGAATTGTGCTGTCAAAATGATGCATTTATTTTTTGCGATTCATTTGAAATATTTAACACGTTAACAAAATCAACGCAATTAACACAGCTGTATTTTGTTTAGTTCCTGTGGCAGCTAATCTATGATCTATGGCTTGTGCCGCCAAACAGAACCATCCTGGCTAATGATGGTAAGGACATGGAAAGCGTTTTAGGCAGAAAGTTTCATTTTAAAAAGTTGCCCGACGGCTCTTTATAGAAAAAGAAAGTAACATGCACAGTCTGCAAAGCCGAATTTAATTACAACAGTAGTCATTCGTCTTTGACATATCACCTCAAAGCAAAACGCCCTGCGAAACCATCTCCACAGTGCCTCGCCAATCTATATTACAGGACTGTTATACTCGTGGGTGAATAACAAAACCTGAAAGTGACAAGGTAACTAATTCTTTGGCTAATTGGATAGTTAAAAACACTTGAACTTGGAACACATTTTTTGTTATAATGATCCTAAGCACACTAACAAATCCACAAGGAATGGCTCAAAGAAGAAATAGAGGGTTAGTCAAAGCGCGGATTTGAATCCCATTGAAATGTTGTGGGGGGGATTTGAAACGGGTAGAACATGCAAGAAAACCATCAAACATCATGAAACTGAAAGAATATTGCATGATAGAGTGGTCAGAAAATTTCAGCAAGCTTGGTGCCTAGTTGTTAATTCTGCTAAAGGGGGCAATACAAGCTTTGGAGATTAAGGGTGCACTTACTTTTTCCACAGAAGAATATCACATCTATTGATATTGATGTTGAATAAATGATTGAAAAGGGCGTTTCCTAATCGGTTCAGAAGCTTCAGTTGAATTTTCAGCACTCATTCCTAACTGTTACAGAAAACATATGGGATGCACAGAAACTTGAACATGGGTCCAACTTAAAAATTTCCAGTAATGTACCATTTTTTTGAGAAAGAGAGAGAGAGAGAGAGACCTCCACCCCACCCACTTCCCAATGTACAGTCTAGCTGCAAGAACCACTTTCTTCTACATTCACAGGTAGAAGGAAGGAAAAGCAGACAGGAATGCTGTAGCAACAGCAAATCCCCCTTGGGCTGCAATAAGGAGGGATCCAGAGAAAGGAAATGCTCTCAAGAGGATAGGAGCCCCCAGCAGCTCCTGCTATCATAGTGTGAGTGAGCTGAATATAGGGCCCTTCCTTTACCCCGATCCCAGGGGAGAACTCCAAATTTACCTCTCTCTCTATAATTACCAGTGGGCCCAAAGCCCCAGTCCAGATGTTGATGAGTAGCTACAGTGAGACAGAAGAGAACATAAGGAGCGAATAAAACTTTTAAGCTCTCTAAAGAGTAACACCTTTGTGGAAATGATGATGTGCGCTGATGTGTGTCGTGCCTTCACCAAATGCTGATACAAGAGGTGCTCTCCTACAAGTTCTTTTTAACTACAAGAGTAAATGAAGAGACAAAGCAGCTGATATGTGATCAGCTAATGCTTAGGTGTTGAGGTACATAGATAAATACATGCAGAATCAAAAGTGGTGAGTACCCTTTAGGCAGAATGGGAAGAAATGATTTAGTTGGGAATATAGCACATGCAATAGACCAGGATGAAACCTAATACAAATCCAGGAAAATGCCAAGTGAGAACAGACATTAGTACACTGTATTTTAATATTTGTATTTTAGTTTAAATCAACTTTTTTAAATACTCTAACCAAGGAGTAGATACAAGTGAAGTAAAACATTTTATTATAATGTTTAGTGAATTGAGAAATTGCAGTATCATATTGGAACACTTTAAATTTCAATCTATACTAATTGTAGGTCGAACTTTTAGCACTCTAATGAGGGACAACACATTTAACTGGTGTTACAGTTAATACTAGGATGGTCCACAAGTCTTTAATGAATAGGCTTAACATGTTTACTGTTGAAAACAGGTTTGGAGTGGTTTATCTGCCTTTTATAAAACACATTGGAGTCCCATTAGGATCCCAGAGCAACCAGTTAATAAGTTCCACAAAAATGTTCCTTTTTTAAGCACTAGTCTGTATTATTCTGTTTACTCTGTGGCAATAATAGTGATTAAAGCGTAATAAAACAAATACGAGATGTTCCAAAAATGGATTGGGAGCATATGTTACATGGAAAAACTACAGTGCGGACACCTTTTGAGGATTCAAAAACAGGAGCGCAGAGGAAAAGTGTAACATGAGGGAAGCAGTAAGAAGACACAGCTGATGGATAATGAGGCATCCAAGGCAAATGTGACTATTCTGATCAAATCTTCTGTAAAATCTGCAAGATTGAATGATACAAAGCCTGGGCACTACCAGTAAAAATATTTGAATGTTATACTGGGTTTTGAGTATGAAAATGCTGGATGGATTGGAAGGAAAGCTGGACAGTTATGGGGGGTGGATGGATGAATTCACCATGTCTCCATTTTTTGTCCAGTAGAACTGACCAATACATGTGTGTGTTTGTGTCCTGTAGTAAGTGCCATCAGATGGTCTTATGGACTCACCGTCTCTCCATTTTTTATCCAGCATGTTCTTCAGCATGTTGACTGAACAGTAAAGAAACCCATCCATGAAAGAGGAAATGTCTACTGAAGATCTGTTGTCACCTACCATCTCCAGCTTTGCGAATTCTAAGAAAAAAGGAGAGAAGAAGAGAAAAGAAAAAACCAAAAAGGACAGATTAGTAATAATCCAATAAAGTGTTGGGTGCTTAAGATCTGTGTGTGTGTGGTGGGGGGTGGGGTGTAAAGCACAATCCAATCCTCAGTGAGTCAATCTTAAACCAGTTCATTATTCTCTACTGGCTTAGGTTACAGCACAATCACTAAAAAGCTCGACAGAGCCTTTCCGCCTCAGAAGTTTCTCGATAACCAGAGCCATTTTAAACTTCTTTTTCATTTACACATATCCATACTTATTCACTCTCTCCCAAGGTTGCTCAAGGAGGACACCACTAAAACTTTTTTTTTTTTTTTTAAACACAGAGAATTCACCCAACTGCTCTCTACTTTCCTCTTCTGTTCCTCTCCTCCCTCCTGTGTCATCCTTCACTTTCAACATCTTCTCAGGGCTCACCCTTATTGGTTTCAGATTCACTTAGCTGCTATGCACAGGTTCAATTTTCTTCGGGAGGGCCGGCGATACCTGCGAGATTTTATCAAGCACCTCCAGCCCCTTTCATGGCTCAAGTTCAAATAACTTTAATTGAAAAGCCTTTTTAATTAAAGTATCTCTGCCATCCTTCCATCTCTCCCCTCCAGCCACCACCCCCTCTCTTTTTGTTAAAACGAGGGGTATTACAAATGATAACGAGGTAGGAAGGCGATAAGTAGAACTTGGGGGTCTTAGTAGTGCTGCATGCATATTTAGAATTTAAATAATGACATTCAGATCTGCTCATGAAGGAGATTCTTTTTCGGCATTGATAAAACCGTTTGTAGACGATGTGATTTTAAAATTATGTTAAACACTAACAGCAACTACGAGCAAAATAGAGGTGTCTGTGCCCGAGTCATGTACATATCGGTGTTTCAGTGTCCCCACCTGTCAGGGACAATATCAGGCTGTTACTCAAGCGAGGTGCACACGCAGTTACACTATGCAGTTAATGAGGCTCCAGCTCCATATGGACATCGTGGTGTTTCCTGTGTGGCCTCAGTGCTGCTTCGCTGTTAAGGATGTTAGCACAATACTGAAAGAACGCTGGTAAACACTTGGGCCCGTGTGTTGTGAGGATGGACTAATTGGGCTACCTGGCACACTTTCTGAAGAGGCCTCGAATGAGCAGTACAGGAACAGCTCAATCTAATCACTTCTGCACACACATACACACACACACTTACACGAGTATACACACCACACACAAATTAGAGATGCTTTCAGAGGAACTTATCTGCTGAAAAGAGGGTGTGTGGGTGTTGGATGGTGGGGGAGGGCATCATCAGCCAGTGACAAATGCCAGTCGCTATAACAACTAGTTGACCTCAAAAACCAATTACGATTGTTAGCGGGGAAGATGTAATCGAATTGGGTTCCTGGGAAAACCTGGCCTTGACCCCTAGTGAGAGGTCAAATTCTTTTTAGCATGACCAGCATTCCTAACCAAACATAGCTGCATTGGACCAATTGCAATGCACTGTTCCTCAGTTACTTCATGTAAAAACATAGCTTAAATGTTTTTGCTCATTATTAATGGTATTGCTCCATCCTCCATCATTTACAGCAATAAACCTAAATAAATAAACTAAGAGCAACATAATAATAAAGAACAGACTTGATGCTTGATATAATTACCTATATTCAGTAAACATGAAATAGGAAATAAAACAAAATGATTATGAAATAACATTTTTTTTTTTTTGCATATTCTCCCATGTCCACATAAATTTCCATCAGGTTCTCCGGTTCCTCTCACCTCCAAAAAAAACTGACGATGCTAAAAGCTATCCTAAGTGTGCATGTGTACGTCAATGCGTGTGTGTGTATGTACTGTTGTCTCATCCTGGTTGTATTCTCACCTCACACCCAGAGATTCTATGATAGGTTCTGGAGCCACTGACAGCATAAAAAAAAAAAAGTTACTGAAGATGAATGAATGAATTTCCTTCAAGGGTGCAACATGAAGATCTCTGAACTATTCCAAGCACTTCAAAATCATTGTGAATGACTAATGTGCACCTGATAGAACACATTCTGGATTAAGGATTAAAAAAAATCTTGCCAAAACAAGAAAAATTAAAAAACAATTAGACATTTGTGTGGCCGATGTTTAAGACGTCAAATCCTAAAAAGAATATATTAAGCCCTGATAGTAAGTAAATATGCTGACCTAATGACAAGGTTTGAGAAATAGTGAATGTAAAGGATATTCAAATTGAAGTTAAATGTGCCAAGCATTACTCAGACTTGACTCATGACCTAGAATTTATCACGCTATCCATGCACTACTTCTACACACGGATTGAATGGAGAACACAATTCTATTGACAGATCATTTCTCTGCAAGGGGAGGACAAGCACTTAAATGAAACACCCTCCCCCCAAACACACACACACACACACACACACACACACACACACACACACACACACACACCTGAGAGTTGGTTGTGATAGAGAAACTCCATCTGCAGCCTCTGGCCTCCTTTCTGAGCCAATAGGTAAGGAGTGGAGTAGTCAGGATCTCCTGTAGCACACATCACATCTGCCCCACTGAACACCAATGCCATGGTCCACAACACATCAGGCTGCAGGACTGCAGAACACAAAGCCTAGAAGCACACACAAACACCAACTCATATATACTGTATACACATAATATACAGACAAGTGACAATTTCAAGGAAAAACTGTTACTTCTGTCATTAATTGTAGGGGACATTTTGTTGGCAGGGTTTGGGTCCACTTGTCCACTTAGATGGAAGAGTCACCGCAAATTAATACAAAGTAATTCTCATTGATCACTTTAATTCTAGGAAGAAACATTTCTATCCTGATTGGTCTGTTTTTTTTTCCAGGATGACTCCACCCCCATCAACAGGGCATGGCAGCTCACTGAATTGTCTGATGAGGATGAAAACGATGTACATCACATGTTATGACATTCACAGTCACCAGATCTCAACCCAATTGAACGCTTATGGGAGATTTCCGAGTGACGTGTTATGGTGTGCTCCATCAAAATCATCAAACACCAATTGAGGTAATGTCCTTTGGAAAAATGGTGTTCATCCATGCAGCACAATTCCACAAACCTGTAGAACTGATAGCAATGCAATGTACACTGAAGCTGTTCAGGTGGCTCAATACCTTACATAGACAATTTATGTTGATATTTCCTGTAATTTGTCACCTATCCATATGCACGTACACCTACACTACATGGCCATAGTTTTGTGGACACCTCACCATCACACCCATATCAACAAATTCCAGATTTAGTCCATCTATGCTGTTAAAATAACCTCCACTCTACTGGAAAGGCTTTCCACTAGAAGAGAACAGTTTTGGAACATCACTCTGTGCAGGCCAATCAAGATCTTCCACTCCATCCTTGGAAAACCATGTCTTCATGGAGCTCACTTTGTGCACAGGGGCACTGTCATGCTGGAACAGGTTTGGGTCCCTTAGTTGCAGTGAAGGGAAATTGTAATGCTACAGCATACAAAGCCATTTTATACAATTGTGTGCTTCTCACTTCGTGGCAACAGTTTAGTGAAGGCCCACATATGGATGTGATGGTCAGGTGTCCACATACTTTCAGCCATATGTATACATATGAAGAGCACATACTGTATGGTTTAGCTCATAATACAGCCGATAAGTGTAGCTACAAGGTAGATGCAATAAACTGCCAGTTGAGCGTATTTAATCACGGGCCATGAAACAAAACCATAAATTGGTAACATCTTTACTGGGTTCATCTCAAATAAGGTTCTTTGAACAATTTAGTGGAAATGTGATCTCTCTACTCCTTGAGAGAATGAATGCACTGATCAATTAATAGTCCACTGCAAATACAAAGATAATTAATTTGGTGCTCAATTATTATCTATCTAATAAATTAGTAGCTGAAATTAATTAATTACTTAAAAATGTCGCAATCCTTCAGGATGATCTCAAGAGTGCTTCTCTTTTTAAGGAACCTCAACACATCTCATACAGATGGGTCAAAAACTTCAGGGGGAAATCATTTAAAGCTGTAAACTGGTTAAAGGATGAAAACTATCACTGTATTTCTTTTAAGAAATAAGGGGTGGAAAAACAAATCTGCAGTACTTTTTAATATTTGGTTTATTGGAAATTTGTTAACACAGCCACTAAATTCACAAGCCCTAAAGGATCACTAACTTTTGCATTAAGAATTCCTTATATCCGGTTCTGAAACACTTGAACAGTAATGAATGTTAAATGAATAGCATCTTTGTATGTATTGCGAGTTATTCATATAGCAGTAATGAAGTGTGGGGGAACCATCCACTCTTGAAACTGCGCTCATGGAATTACTGTTATGTGCTATAACCATCCAATTTTGAACATCACGGTGTCATTGTGTTACCTATATTGTAAATTCAGTGACAATAATAGAGTAAAGGACATTTCACAGAAAAGTGTTTCATCCGTTGTGCCAACAAATTGCAATTGAAGTAGTCAAAGGTGAGGGTCAACGGCTTGTGCATGTATACTATACACAATGTGCTAGTGTACAGGTGCATCTGAAAAAATGTGAATATTGTGGAAAAGCTCCATTTTTCCACCCGTAATTTCATTCAAAAAGTGGAACCTTAACATACTCTAGATTCATTACAAATAAAGTAAAATATTTCAAGCCTTTTTTTTTGTGTGTTTTGTTTTAATCTTGATGATTACGGCTTACTGCTCGTATCTCAAAATATTAGAACATCAACAATCGGGAAAAAATTTGATCTCGATGATTGCCAGAGTAAAATGGGCTGGTTCGAGTATTGCTATAACTGCTGATCTTGTGAAATTTTCACACACACAACAGTCTCTAGAGTTTACACTATTGGAGCAATAAAGAAAAACATCCAGTCAGCAGCAGTTGGATAGAAATGCCTTGTGGATGAGAGCAGTCAAGGGAGAGTGTCCAGACTGGTTTCAGCTAACAGAAAGGCTACAGTAACCCATATAAACACTCTGTGAACATTAACTATCAGTCTATCTATACACATACACACACACGCCACACACACACACACACACAAAACAACAGTTGGGTTCCCTATGGCTAAATCAATTTATTTCTCCATGAGAAATTCACAGATCCAGGAGCTGTTTTACGTAATTAAAGTAATCCAAAATTTGTTTTGGTGACCAAAATTTTTTCTAAATTGAATAGCAAAATGCTTAATGGAGTAGTTTCACAAATAAATGCAATTTAGATGGCAGAAAGAGGTCCAAAGCTCCTACATTGTTATGCTCCTTAAGAAATTCCATAATTTCATAATATGAATGAATGTGCAATTGGCAGGACCTTTAACTCTACACATGCCCACCCACCCTCTTCATTGGGTTAAGCAATGCTGCATGGTCTACATTTGCATAGCAGATAACGCACTTGCCTGTCATGCAGCCAACTCCGACTCAGAAGACCTACAGTGATAGAGTAGGTTTCACACTTTGACCAATCTGTGCCCTCGAAATGAAATAATCCATATAAAAAATAAAATAAAATAAAAAGCATTTTATGAGGTTTATGATGATTAAAAAAATTCTCAGCCCAGCTACAGATAATCGCTCTGCTTCGTAACATGCATGCAACAGCTAAAAATGTAACCATTCATCCTGACACTTGATATTCTGGTAAGGAATCTGAAATCCTATGTAAAACCTGCAAGAGCCTCAATTTCTTGCCATAGACACCTAAATAATAGTTGAGGACAGCATTTGAAAGGAAACAAGGCTTCGGCAGGAGGAATGCAGGCAGGCCAATTAAAATGTGATGGGAAAAGAGACGGTCGATAAACAGAATAGTGCAGATGGCTTCAGACACTGGCAGAGAGAGAGCCAGTGTAATGCTACCTAACGCTTCCTTTCATATGAAAAGCTGCAGCTCGCGTACCCTATCGATCCAGCCCGAAGAGGCCTAATCCGACACAGAACAAGGACTTCTAGACAGCCAGCAACACCCTCCCAAACACACACACAAACACGCATTCACACAGGCAATTTATATAACTGCATGGATTAGGGTTTGAAAGCAAGCCAATTTCTACAGAAACACACACAATAACAAGATAAACAACTCAAACAGACAATCACGAACCATAGACAGAAATTTCATACACACTAGATGCTCAGAGCAGTATAAAAGTTCACTAAAAACAGATGGTAGAGCAGTAATACACAACTTCTAGCATAGTATGTAATATACGATACCAGTGCTTAATTCAATATACAAGTTTCTACTTTAAAAAAAAATAAAAATAAATAATTGTTTTACATTTATCCTAATATCCTTGAATGTACAAGCATGCTGAATCTCAACTTAACAAATTCAATAAGTTTACCCACTAATACACATTTTTGAACACGGTACATACACGATCTCACCCCAACCACTGCATGCACATAGATTATCTTATCTGTTTCATACTCACTCTCTCTCTCTCTCTCTCTCTCTCTCTCTCTCTCTCTCTCTCTCTCTCTCTCTCTCTCTCTCT
>JAOUWY010000065.1:11476941-11488522 GCA_025728095.1 Prietella phreatophila | reverse complement strand
CCATTGGTGTGTGAATGGGTGAATGAGACACAGTGTAAAGCGCTTTGGATAAAAGCGCTATATAAGTGCACATTTACCACAGCCTTTTTGGTGAAATTCACCACACAGACCAGCATCAAGTTTTTCATATTTTTTTTAACACTTCTGTAATATGAAATGGGAGCAGATAATGTCCTCAGAGTCAAGAATATTTGGGCCACATCCCAAACGACATACTAGCGGTGTACTTTGTCTCTGTGAGTTTGTGATTAACTAATGGGTTTTTACTGTTAAGGAACAATACTTAGTGAGAATTATGCTGTTTTTGGATGCAGCCTTGAATTTCTTTCTGAATTTATAGTAACTGGCCATTGACAGCCATGAGATTAATCCACAGAGTAGAGA
This sequence comes from Prietella phreatophila, assembly GCA_025728095.1. NCBI lineage: Eukaryota > Metazoa > Chordata > Actinopteri > Siluriformes > Ictaluridae > Prietella > Prietella phreatophila. The sequence goes on along the minus strand of JAOUWY010000065.1, from coordinate 11,488,138 downwards.
AGAGGATAGCATAAACAACTTCATAAAATGTTCCTCCTCAAGGAGCTTGCAATAGCATTTCTCTACCAGAGAGGGCAACGTTTCAATACCTTATTGAGGAGATTTAATATTTAGGATTATTACTTGCCTACTAGCCTGTGAGTAGGCAATGGCGTTTCTGGAATTCTGTGGTGTCCTGAGCAAAACCCCATTTATGCCATTCACCAAATATCACGTTACCCTCACTGTTTCATATGCACATTGTTTCTACAAAATTTCTCTCTCTCTGTTTTAGCTATTTACAATATTTAATCCTACCTTGAATCTGACTGCACTACATACAACTGTACTGAACTTTTAATATCATATCCATGATTTTCCCAAACCTGACTTCCTCAGCTATTTTGTTTTCAAGATCTAAACATATAGCTCTGTCTACATTAGCATTTAGCCGTGTGGGGGCATCTTTGTCTGGTGGAGAAGCATTGCCCAGTATCAGGATCTGCTGTGAGATCAGGGAATGGGACATGCTCCCTTTGTTTCTACTTCATTAAACTTTTCCATTTCACAACACCAAATTCTGGCACCTTGTAATTAACGTGAAATGTGCTGAAACACTGGTTTACACTATCTGATAAGAAAAATGATCATTTTCTTATCAGTCTTCCAGATCAAACTCTCAATAGACTTGAGTTTATTCATAACTTGCCTGAGTTCTTAATCCTGTTCATCAGACACAACATATACCCCATGTTTTTTTTATGAGTTATTTTCCTTTTGAATACAGTGTTGTTGTTTTTTTATTTTATTCTACCTTCAGCAGCCTTACATGCTCTATCCTCTACTTCTCAATCACTTCTTTCAGTTTTACCATCTTTCTTGTACATTCAGTTCTTTTTATCACTGGTGGTCTACTTTTCAAGCCAAAATATGTTCTCAATACTGAAAGCTTATTAGATTTGCCTTACAGTATCTGCTGCAGATTGTGTTTTCGCTGCAGATTTGCCATTTGTTATTCAAGTGGCTTTTATTGTCACATAGCTCATATGCATTGCATAATTCTTCAGGACCATTATGCAACACGTAATACAGTAGCACAGTACACAGCATTATATACAGTGCAAATACACAAGAGTGTGAGGACTGTGCACACTGATTACACAGTCAAACAGAACAGTATTGTATGCAAGTATGGAGAAAAGTGAAGCAGCAAGATCAGTGTTTTGTACTGTCCGAAATTATCTCTATAAATAAACTTATTATTGATAATAATTACAATCCATCCATTTTCTATAATGCTTATCCTTACTGGAGCCTATAACAGGGAGCATCTGGCACAAATGCGCATATAATAATAATAATAATAATATTGCGGGGTTTTTTGACCCTTGAGATGGTACCTGCTTGACTACAAGTAATTGGTGTGTAGGTGGTGTGACGTCTGTATAATCCCGCAGCGTTGTCTGATCTGAGTTCAGCATGTGTGGTGTTTATAAAGGCAGAAAGACGTATTATCATGTACGTAGTGAACCTGCTGATCTAACATAAACCCTAGCCCACTGTTTACAGCCTCCTCAGTGCACTTATATGAGGAGTAAAAAAACACTTATGTGATTGGCTAGTCATTTCCACCATTCAGCGCTGAGTCAGGCTTGACGAAACCACAGCTTCGGACACGTGCGCTGTGTGTTTACAAGCGCGCGGGCCGATCGCCGCGAGCTGCCAGCCAATCAGCGCGCGCGCTGTCCTTAAGGATTTACGCAATAGGTCGGTCTGGGCGTGGGGGCGGAAACTCGGTGGCAGCGCTCACGCGGACCTGTGGCTCGGTACAACAAGCGTGTACACATCGACATGGAGATGAGAGACAGGAAGAACTTGTCATCTTGGCGGAGAAACAGTTCCTGTCTGCACGCAGCGCTGTGCTTTTACCGGTGTACGATGGGTGCATGTAAGTCTCTTCACTGGGAGTGTTTGTAGTACTGGAACTTGCAGGTGCTTAGTTACCGGGGAACACCCAAATGCCTCCCCACTTCTTATTTAAGTGCACTGCACAGGGCATGATCCTGATCATCATTGTTTCTACACGCGAGTAATGAAGTACATGCTCAGCAGGGAGCCGTTTGGGATTTCACAATCATAAATTACGAATATTATGATCTATATTATAACACAAGCTTGTTTCGTATTTAACAAGTTTAAAGACTATTTAGCACCATACGCAAACGGTTAAATACAGTGACGTATGGGTTCCGCCTAGCACGTGCTCTGTCCTGCGGGTCTATTATTAGTATTATTAGTAGTATTGTTGTTGTTGGTCTTTAATGGCGACTGGTCATGATGCGAAAAGCACGTTTCTATGAGAACAGCATCACGACTCCCCGACAACAGGCAGCTGGTGTGTGTGTGTGTGTGTGTGTGTGTTATAAAACGGTCTGTTGGTTGGTTTATATATTCCTGCCGTTTGTTTTAAAAAAAACTGTTGGATAGGTTTAAAATAAATGTTGAATTAGTTTTGTCTCACTCTCCTCAAATATCTGAAAAAAAAAGAACCTAATTTACATAACGAACCTCATTTGCTAGTCATCTAGTAAAATTGTGGGTAAATGTTTTCTGTGGGTGAAGAAACTCTTCATTCTCAATCCTGCAGCCTCTTTCAGTGAATTTTTACATGTGTTTCCCATCACCCTTGTCATAGTGTTTGTGACCAGAGGGTTTCCAGCTCAACTACATGTTAAAAACCACACAAGACCTGAAACTAGCCCATAAATTCAGGTATTGGAAAAGGAAGACACACTGTCTGCATATACACTTTGTTTACAGAAATTTATTGGATTTACTTCTGATCGGTTGTTCTAAAACACGATCTTGCCGGCCATATTTGGTGTAAAAACTGCAGTCTTGGCAACCTTGTCATTAATTGTTCTTTCCTTTGCTCTTTCTCCATCAGAGATGTTCATGGCTCTAGTGCATACTCTCTCTCTGTCACCCCTTTTTTTAATGTACCCTTTGAAGCAATGCCTAAATACCATACACCAATCAGCCATAACATTAAAACCACCTGACTGATATTGTGTAGGTCCCCCTTATTTTGCCCAAACGGCTCTGACCCTTCGAGGCATGGACTCCACAAGACCTCTGAGGGTGTGCTGTGGTATCTGGCACCAAGTTGTTAGCAGCAGATCCTTTAAGTCCAGTAAGTTCTGAGGTGAGGCCTCCATGGATCTGCTTTTTTTCTTTTTCTTTTTTTTGTCCCATTTCTGAACCATTTTTGCAGTGTGGCAGGGCACATTATCCTGCCGAAAGAGGCCATTGCCATTAGGGAATACTGCTGCCATGAAGGGGTGTACTGGGTCTGCAACAATGTTTAGTAAGTGGAACGTATCAAAGTAACATACACATGAGTGCCGGGACCCAAGGTTTCCCAGCAGCACATTGCCTAGAGCATCACAATTTCTCTGCCAGCTTGTCTTCTTAGCATAGTGCATCTTGGTGCCGTCTCTTCCCCAGATAAGCAACATACACACACCCGGCCTTGCAAGTGATGTAAAAGAAAATGTGATTCATCAGACCAGCCACCACAGTTTGGCCCTCGTCAAAGTCATTCAGACCCTGATGCTTGCCCATTTTTCTTGCTTCCAACACATCAAAACTGTGAGATCTGGCTGTTCACTTTCTGTCTAATATATCCCACCCTAGTAGAGTGGGTTGTCCACTAATCGTAGGGTTGGCGGTTCGATTCCCGGGCCGGGTGACTCCACATGCCCAAGTGTCCTTGGGCAAGACACTGAACCCCAAATTGCTCCCGTTGGCAAGTTAGCGCCTTGCATGGCAGCACTGCTACCATTGGTGTGTGTGTGTGAATGGGTGAATGAGACACAGTGTAAAGTAAAGTGCTTTGGATAAAAGCGCTATATAAGTGCGCATTTACCATTCACGTCACCTGGGAGCCTTTCTACTTCTGTGTCCATTGACTGTTCTATGACCATCAAATTGCACTGTATACACACATCAGAAAGTACCATACATTGTATTATACACAGTATTTTTGCTGATAGTTAAGCCAGTACTAGTGTATAAGGGCTTAACAGAGCAGCAGTAGTATTTCTGTCAGGGCTGGTGCAACAAATTATATTACATATTAGTGCATGGCACAGTCATTGGGATGGCTACATGAAAACGTTCAATTGGTGCTATTAGTGCTAACTCATTAATGGTATATGTTATACCAACGGTCATGATTTTCAGCAAGTCATCACCAAAAGATTACCATGGAAATAAAGTCCACAGGCTGCAGATTCCAGGAACCAGTCATCTGTGAGCCAAACAGTACTAGTGATGCAAACAAACAATAAGATTTTCAAGCCTCTGTGGGTGGACATCTTGCACTGATACACAGTAAAAATTTATCTGCAAAGTTGCATTTCTCTGAAAAGTAGTCAATCCTAAAATAAGCAGTGACAAAAACAGCATCACATTTCTTGAAACATCACCAGCAATCTGAGAAGCAAGAATGACACGAAGACCTGCAACACTTAATATATGTATATACTTAATATAGAGTGTACTGCATACCAAGGAGCTTAAGAGATTTTGAATCTCCCCAAGAGACATATAAAGATCGAGTCACTCAGAAATAGTGTAAGCATTCGGAGCACTAAAAATAGTTAAATATACAAAAATGTCTGTATAGTTAAAAAGTCAAAATCTTTACTCACTACACACCTGTTTAAATTCACGTATGCAACTAGACTCAGTGTTCATTTAATACAACCATAGAATAAGGCATGCAATATACTTCTGTTGATTCATCATATCTAAAGCAAGAACATTAAGTAGTCTTAAATAGAGCTTCCAAAATGAACATCCAGAGAAAATTATTTTTTGACTAATGGGCTGGACATTAAAAAAAAATTTTTTAAACCCTAAGTGAATTTGAAAACTTTGGTGTAACATGTCATTCCTCTTTAAAAAATGTTATCTATGGTTTTTAAAATAAAAACCATAAATGAATATATATGTTGGTACACTGAAGTACTGCCTAAATTGCAGACTGCACTGAATGCTATAAACAGGCACTCTCTGACCTTCTACATGTGTAGCTTTCATCTCCAAGCATATCACCATATGATCCCAGATCTGCTGCTGGGTTGTGGCAGACTGAGTGCATAAGAAGTGCATAAAAAGTCAGATGCTATTGTAAGAATGATAGAGAGCAGAGTTTTACAAAAATGATCGAGACTGATCTGGCTGTAATTTGTAGCATTGATTAAGTCATGTTTCACAATTGCCTGTTTAAGGCATTTTCCACCCTGAAAACCAACAGCCAACAACGTTTCCATATGGAATTGTGACATGCTTGTTTGCAAATGTGTGCCGGTCATTCAAACTATAAAAGCGCAAGACCAAATGCAATATTCCTTTTAATTGATGCACTTCTTTCTTTTCTTCCATAGTGTCTAGAAGAATTGACAGAGGATCAGAACATACAGGAGAAACAGAGAAGAGGAACAGACAGGTTCTGAAAAAGGAGAGCTGACTCTTTCAGATGCTGTTTTTTTTTCCTGCTTTCTCTGTTTCACACTCTGTTTGCATCCATCTGGCTGCAAGATTGCATCCAAGACTGTTTCATAAGCAGCCTTTTTGCCTGCATGGTTTTTGGCTTCCAACGTTTCTGAAATTAACAATTTATTTACTTCTTGCACACAAAAAAGGATAATCTCACAGTTCATCATCATTCGCCCAAGGGGCTAGAGGTTACAGGTTCTCCAGCCACTTGCTTTTAAGATTCGTAAAGGGCGCTGTGTTTTACAAATAAATATCTGGTGTGTTTTACGTTAGCCCATGAGGAAGATTCAACCCAAAATGATTTGCATCTACAGTTCCTGCAGTCCAACCTAGTTAAATTCTATCAATTTTTCCAACGCGATTGGTGAGATTCATCACCAGGTATTCTCCTCGTATTATGAGTGATGACAACTCGGACTCCGCCCCCAGCAATGATTCTAGGGTGCAAGCGGGAAGAGCTGAGGAGGAAGAAGAGGTGGTGCCTCAGACCAGCTCACCGGGCATGAGTGGCAGCTCACCGTCATCAAATCCAGCCAATGGCAGGACAGGGTCATCTCCGGGAGGCGAGTCAGGACCCGCAGGTTTATATAGTGATAACCGGGGCCAGAATTCGGATGATATGGACGCGCTATCGAGCGGCAACGACTCCGGAGAGAGGGAGAGCGAAGGCGGGCTGGAGAGAGAAAACGGCTCCAGGGGCCGACAGTCCATGCGAAGTTACCAGAGCTCTTCAAGTCATAATGGCAAAGATTCTGGCATGATGTTGGAGACCACTGAGAGTAACAAGAGGTAAGAGATGTGAAATGTAAGAGATGAGGTATAGAACAAAGGAATAATATTTGTTTTGTTTTTTAAATAGAAAGTCATAGTAAGGACTAATACACTGTCATTTTCCAACTCCCTTTCTTTCTTTGTTTCTTTTTATTCTCTGTCCCAGCACAAATTACCAGAGTCTGTCTCCTCCCAGCAGCTCACTGGCATACAGTTTGTTGAGTGCAGGCTCAGAGCAGGACCCTTCATCCACCAGTGGCTGCAGCAGTGAGCAGTCAGCTCGCGTGCAGACCCAGAAGGAGCTGATGAGGGCAGTGAAGGAGCTCAAGATTCGCCTGCCTGCTGAGAAGAAGACCAAAGGACGCTCCAGCACCATCAACGCCCTCAAATACGCCCTTAGCTGTGTCAAACAAGTACAAGGTGAGGGGCCACTGTTTGTGTACTCCATTTTCCCCTTTTCGTTAAAAGGCAACTTTGGCATTTGGAGTTTGAACTACAGAGTAAGTAGTGTTGGTTCAGTGGAATTGCAGTTTGCTTTGCAGGCAGCAGAGGGATCGAAACATGAAAACTGTACCTTTTAAAGTAAACATTCATGATTACTACTTTTTTTGTTTTCCAGCTAATCAGGAGTATTATCACCAGTGGAAAGTTGAAGAGTGTCATGGCTGCAGTCTGGATCTCTCCACATTTACCATAGAAGAGCTTGATAACATTACCTCAGAATATACGCTGAAAAACACAGTACGTGCCCACACACAAAGACACAACATACACATTCAAGTGTTCATACAATATTTTTCGACTGATGCTGTAGTCCCTCTATCATTCTCTTTTTCTCCATCTTGGTAATGCATTTGCACCCCCTTCTTTCCCTCCCTCTCCTTGAGGGCTCTAATACCTGTACTCTGCCTTAGTTTACAATATCCATCAAAGCCTCTTGTTTACTAAAGGGTTCTGTTTTTTCACAAAGAGTACAGTTAGTACTTGTGAGTCTGTTTTAATATAAATATATGTTAAATATATGTAATAAGCTGGGTTAAGTAGTTGGTTTTAAATTCTCCTGATTGGTCCATAAGCATAATTTTGGTAGCTGATATTGTTGAATTCTTTATCAAGTGGAAAAAAAGTGTAATTGATGGTGGAAAACACCATTACTGGTACTCATTCATTCATTCATTGTTGGTTTATTATTGGGGATTAATATTCAGTACAAAATTTTGTTCCTTCTTAAGAGTTTTTGCATTAGCCTTTTTTGACGTTTGCCTTTTTAAAGTCTGTGGTCTTGTGTAATTTATTCTTGTGCAATTGAATGATTGTTCAATAATTAAATCAGGTATTCACTTACGCCACACTGGCATGGAATAAACATTGCCTATCATGGGCTTCCGAGTGGTGCAATAGCATAGCGTCCTTCATATTGTCAGTAGATCATGAGATTTAGTCCGGATAATGCCCCAGCCATCTGTGACAAGGAGCCAAAGGAGCAAAATTGCCATGCTCTCTGGGTCGGAGGGATGGCATCTTCTTTCTCCCTTACCTGTCACTTACCAATCGTGTGTGTGTGTGTGTGTGTGAGAGAGAGCTCATATGCAGAAGATTGAAGAATGAGATTTCCTCCAAGTTCATTATGCATGCTGTGAGGCAGAAGTGGCTGGCATCATGTGTCTCAGAGGAAACTTGTGTTAGCCTTCACTCTCCCTAGCTGGTAATTATTGTATGAGAGAGGACAGTTGGCTAGTGGGTGGGAACTGTCAGGTGACCAAATTGGGGATGAAAAAAAAGTCACCTATCAATGAGTGTGTGTGTGTGTGTGTGTACTAGCATACATTCAATTACAGGTCAAGGTTTCTTAAATATCAAATTTTACATCAAAATCATGTGATCGTGTAACATGGTAACAGTAAAGTCGATAGTGATGTATGCAAGCTATCGCTTTGACATTTTCTCCTTTCCTTTTTAGGACACTTTCTCCATGGCCGTGTCATTCCTGTCGGGGAAGGTGGTGTATATCTCGCCGCAGGGTTCATCTTTGTTGCGACGTAAACCAGACAAGCTGCAAGGGGCACTGTTTTCAGAGCTCCTCGCCCCTCAGGACGTCAGCACTTTCTACAGCAGCACTGCTCCCTGCAGATTACCAACATGGGCCTCTTGCATCGGATCTGGTGCGTAGATGTGTCTTTGTGTGTCCTAGTGTGTGTCTGTGTGTGTGTGTGTGTGTGTGTGTGTGTGTGAGTGTGTTTAAGTGCGCTCTCACTAGTTTCTAATCAGCAAAGCTGGAGAACCTATTTGGTAACGTATACTGGATGTCTCATGGGGAATATTTATCAGTAGTGCCTGGAAATATGACTAGGGTTGTTGAGAATTAATTTAATCACCGTTACAGTTTAGTAAATAGTCCATGTAATTGTTATTGTATTAATTATAAGCATGAACATTTATAATGACATACTAATCTTTCTCAGTTTTAACCAGCAACGTTTTTTGAATAATATGAATGTTTATTCAGCTGATCATTTTTAGTTATGTTAGTTCATAGTAAGACACGTTTTGGCCTTATTCTAAGGGTGAGCAGGTTAAAAAATAAGAAATGTTGTTTTTGCACATGTGTAGTGTCCCCTCCAGTGGAGTGTACCCAGGAGAAGTCCATGTTCTGCAGGATCAGCGCAGATGGCTCCTCCAGTGGAGACATGCGCTATCACCCATTCAGGCTGACCCCGTACCTGCTCACACTTCGAGACTCCGACATCTCAGACCCCCAACCCTGCTGCCTACTCATAGCTGAGAGAGTACACTCTGGATACGAGGGTAAGACACACACCCTCTCTCCCTCTATCACTCAATTACACAAATATGACTTCAGCAGTGACTGTATATCAAAAGTACAGGAATAATTTATATAATACTCACCCTTATACAATTGTAACCATTTTTATAGATCCACATATTAAAGTGATTCTATTGTTCTGTCTGAACCACCAATCTCTTTTTCCATCTCTATCAGCTCCTCGTATTCCTCCAGATAAGCGGATCTTTACCACCAGTCACACACCCAGCTGTCTCTTCCAGGAGGTTGATGAGAGGGCTGTTCCACTGCTGGGTTATCTGCCTCAGGACTTAGTGGGAACCCCAGTTCTGCTCTGTCTCCACCCAGAGGACAGACCAATGATGGTGGCCATCCATAAGAAGAGTGAGTCTCTCTCTCTCGCTCTCTCTCTGTCTCTCTCTCTCTCTCTCACTCGCTCTCTCTCTGTTTTTTTTTTTTTTCTTTCTTGTGCTTCTGTTTACATTTCCCTGGCCAGGAAATTGCTCCTCCACCACCTAGAAAATCGCTCAGCTCCACCTTTAAAATGAAACTCACGATGCATATGTACACTCTTTTTCCACTTTAATAGAGACACCTGTACATCTGCTCATTTATGCAGTTATCTGATCAGACAATTACATGGTAGCAGCACAGTTCATAAAATCATGCAGATACAGGTCAAGAGCTTCAATTAATGTTCACATCATAAGAATGAGTCTGTGACTTTAAAATAGTCATTGGTGCCAGACGGACTGGTTTGAGTATTTCAGAAAGTGTTGATCTCCTGGCATTTTTACACATAGCAGTCTCTAGAGTTTATACAGAGTGCTGAGAAAAACAAAAAACACTGAGTGAGTGACAGTTCTGTGGGTGGAATTATTAATGTGGTCTCAGACTTTTGGACCTCGCTGTATATGTGGAGCATGTAAAGTACATGGTGATTGGTGGTGGGTGTAGTTTATGGATGAATTGGGTTCTGTATGTAATATTTAACATGTTTGTAGATTTGATATATGCTAATTATATTTCACATTAACAAGCAACAAATAATACTAGTAAATCATGTCAGTGCAACCAGCACCACTGTTTCACAACTTCAATGCACTTGCTGTACCTGTAGTTCCAGCAGACTGGTCTAATAGCATGAGTAAATCCACTTAGCAAAAGGAGACGTTCCCATTCCTCTTATGTAAACCTCAGACTTTAATGGTTGTACTACTAAATAAAAGAGCGAGCATGATGATTTCAACATCATTGACCATTATAATAGCAATTTACTATCATTCGCCTTTCTCTCTTTTGTTTTTAACTTCTCTCTTTTTAATGGTTTAATGTTTTTACTGAGACTAGCAAGTGGTGATATTAATATATAACACTTGTAATGGCTCTGTAATATACTGTCATTCTCCTTTCTCCTTTATTTCTGACTGTCTCCCTTTTTCTTTCACTTAGTTTTAATATAAGACTAGTTAAGATGACATGGCTTCTTAATACAGGTGTCTGAAAAAGAAAGTGCATGTTTTTTGAAGTTCCTGGTTTTATATGTACAAGGACACATAATTCTCCATTAGGTGAATCTAATTTCAGGTGCCAGACAGTGCATTAACATCCCACTATGCCATTATCTTTTAATACCAAGAAATAAGCCAATGTCCAAAAGCCATGTGGGAAAAACAGTAGCTCATAGAACCCCTTCTAGCAACAATAATCATTTTCTCTCACTCAGGAGAACTTTTGAAGAATTTCTTCATAATAACATTGCGTTAGTTCATTGAAGTTTGTGGGCATTTTATTTATGCACAGCTCTGGGATTTGTTGAGAGGCTTTTATAAAGTCATTTTTGAGCAATCCTCTTCACTGTAGAAAGATGGATTTCTTCTTGTTTGTCCTAAAAAAAGTTTTGTACCATTACTGGACTTATCATACTGATTATCATTTTGTAACATTTATAAAGGTAAAACTGTCCTAACAAAAATGTCACACCTTTAATCTGATACACCTGATAATCAGTTGAGTTGTGTAAGGGTATTCTTATTTTTCCCTTCATCTATCCCCCCAACCCCCTTTTTTGGATTACTA
>JAOUWY010000065.1:11443792-11457865 GCA_025728095.1 Prietella phreatophila | reverse complement strand
CTACAGTTCTGGAACAGTGTGTGGCTGTTTGGCTCTGGGAGGTTTGCCCTGTGTGTGTGTGTGTGTGTGTGTGTGTGTGTGTGCAAACCCGCCTTCCTAGATTGCTATTGCTGGTGCCAACAATATGGCCACACGAAAGATATATTTTCCTACAAAATGTGAAAACATAAAATATTTCTCTCTTTCTTTCTCTCTCTCTCTCTCTCTCTAGGCCAATTTTCCGATGTGGGGGTCATTTAATGACAGATTCAGGCTTTGTGGCTAGTGAAGACTTCCCCACTCACTACAAACCTAACTCCAAATGCACCTGGTACATCAGCGTGAGTAACTGTCCACATCACAAGTGTAAAAACTGAATCGTAGACATTATAGATTTTTTTAAAAAAATAGAGAGAGAACATAACATTCTCCAAAATATTTCTCCGAGATTCATCTCTACTTTACCATTTATGAGTTGTAAAAGCTTTCATTAGAATAGTAATGCAAATTGTTTGTTCTTGAAAAGAGTTCTTCATGGGACAGTTCTACATGGGCAGGTTCTTTGCATCCCATGGGGCAGTGGGGCCGTGGTCTCAGTGATTAAGATGCTGGGCTGCTGATCAGAAGGTGCTGAGTTCAAATCCCAGCATTGCCAAGCTGCAACTGCTGCGCCCCTGAGCAAGGCGCTTAACCCTCAACTGCTTGTTTGTATAAATGAGATAAATGTCAGTTGTTCTGGATGAGGCATCTGCCAAATATCATAAATGTAACTGGGTTCCATATGGAACATTTAACAGTTTCCCAGAAGTTCAACCGAAGAACAAATAGAAGCTCCAGATTAATCATTCTTTTTAAAGACTGTTATTCTGAGTGACAGTTTTGTGCTGTGGAATGCATGTCTCAGTTAATATGTTGAATTCTCTGATCTGATTGGATACATTTTCCATGCAATTACCTGCATGGTGGATGTTCTACGTCACTGAGATTAACAATACATTTGTTTTGGTAAAGCCTTTTATAAGTAGATGTTTATTTTACATTTATGTAAAAGTATCGAGTGTCAGTGATCTGTAATGCATTGGGAACATTTTCAGGACAGAGGATGAACATTTCTGTTGATGAACTGCATTTCTTCATCTTATTAAATTCAAGAGAAAAACTTAAGTGATAAGAATGATCTTGTTTTACAGTAAATGTAACAATAAACAGGTAAACAGTAATGTTTATTAATAAATTTAAATTTGTAATTATTGGCAAATTGCTGTGGCATAAGAGGAATAAAACACTATTTTCTGTATTCTTAACTTCATGAGAGCTCAAAAAGACTCCAGCGTGTTTTACTCTTTAAACACCTTTTTATCACCAGTTAAGTATACATGAATAATTGAGTATATATTAATAAATATATATGTAATAAATAGAACAGCCTTCAGATGCAAAAAGCAACATCTCATCTTTGATTTGTTGACAAATTTAGATGTCTATGAGTAAAATGTGTTGGAGAAGTTCTTGAGAAATGAATTCTGTATAAAATGCTATTTCGTAATGCCATTAAAGTCGAAGTACAGAACTATGTTAACACTGAGTTGTATCTACAGGTTCCAGAGGGTCAGGTGGTCATGCTCCAGTTCCGTATCTTTGACCTGGAGGCTGACCCTACCTGTCGCTACGATTATGTGGATGTGTACAACGGTCACTCTTACACTGTGCAGAAGCTGGGCCGTTTCTGTGGAACTTTCCGGCCTGGGGCTCTTATCTCCACCACCAACCTCATGATGCTGGAGATGGTGTCTGACTCGGGCAGGGGAGGGCGTGGCTTTCTGGCTTTCTTCAGCGGTGGAAAGCCACATGTGGAGGGTTGGAAGCTTTTGCTTGCTGCTCAACAATGTCATCAATGATAGCATTTGGGCTCTTGAAACATTTTGTAACCTTAAATCTTTATATTCCTATGATTCATTTAATCCAGTCATATGCAAAAATGACAATGAAAGGTTTGATTAACGATACATACACTGATCAGCCATAACCTTAAAACCCTCTTGTGCCGCTCACCTGTCGAGGCATGGACTCCACAAGACCTCTGAAGGTGTGCTGTGGTATCTGACACCAAGTTGTTAGCAACAGATCCTTAAAGTTCTGTAAATTGTGAGGTGGGGCCTCTATGGATCAATCTTGTTTATCCAGGACATCCTATAGATGCTCGATCAGACTGAGATCTGCGCAAATTGCAGTGTGGCTGGGTGCATTATACTGTCGAAAGAGGCCACATGGAAGGGGTGCCATGAAGGGGTGTATGTAGTCTGCAACAATGTTTTGGTAGTTGGTATGTGTCAGTAACATCAACATGAATGCCAGGATCCAAGCAGAACATTGCCCAGAGCAACACACTGCATCCTGGTGCTATCTTTCCCCCAGGTAAGTGATGCACACACACCCAGCTGGCCACATAATGTAAAAGAAAACGTACTTCATCAGACCAGGCCACCTTCTTCCATTACACCATGCTTCAGTTCTGCTGCTCAGGTGCCCATTGTAGGCACTTTCCATGGTGGACAGGGATCAGCATGGGCACTCTCATTGGTGTGCAGGTATGCAGCTCTATATGCAGCAAGCTGTGATGCACTGTGTGGTCTGACTCATTTCTATCATAGCCTTCATTAACTTTTGAGCAAATTTGTGCTACAGTAGCACTTTCGTGGGATGGAACTAGACAAGTTATGCAGTAATGAGCCTAGGGCACTCATGATCCTGTCGCTGTTTCAGTGGTTGTCCTTCCTTCACTACATAGACCCCACAAGACCTATCACTCAGACCCAGTCTTCTACCCATCACAATTTGACCCTGGTTAAAGTCGCTCAGATCCTTACCCTTGCCCTTTTTTCATGCTTCAAAGACATCAACTTCAAAAACTGACTGCACTTACTGCCAAATATATCCCATCCCTTGACAGGTGCCACTGTCATGAGATAATCAATGTTATTCACTTCTCCTGTCAGTGGCTTTTAAATTATGGCTGATCGATGTATATGTCAATCTATTTCATAATAGAATCCCAATAAAAAGAAGAGATATTATAATAAATAAAAACAGAAACATGAATCCAGAAGGAAATATTTCTCTCTCGCTCCACACAGAGAATCAGTTTTGTGGTGGCAGGTTGACAAAGCCTCATGGATCTGTGAAGACTCCAAATTGGCCAGATTCTAATTACCCAGCAGGCATCAGCTGTTCCTGGCACATCTCTGTAGCGACCAACATGGTGAGCATGTCGAGACTCACTTCACACCTCTTTCTCAGTCTGTTCTCTTGCCACCGTTCTTCAATCTGACAGTGTGAAATTATTATATTTGGCATGAGGAAACTGTAATTAGCTTACTGGTTTGAGTGAGTATGTGTGTGCATTTGGGTGGATGTGGATGTGTGTGAGTTTGTATGCAGGCATGTATGTGTACGTGTGATGCCAGAGACTAAGACTCCATTGAAGGGATGTGTTGAGAGAGAGAGAGAGAGAGAGAGAGAGAGAGAGAGGGGCAGGCATGAGAAGCTGCATAAAAGATTCCTTATGATGTAGCTGCACTTTAAAAAAAAACTGCTAAAGGCTTTACATAAAGCTACAATGCAAACAGAAGTATCAAACCTCTAATCAGTATATGTGTGTGTATATGATTCCCTAGGTGATTGAGGTAAAGTTTGAGAAGCTGGACCTGGAAACCGATAAATACTGTCGCTTTGACTACGTGGCACTATTTAACGGTGGAGAATCAGACAATTCACGACGTATAGGCAAATTCTGCGGAGAGGTAGCGCCAGAGTGAGTCAAATTAACATATTTTAAAGTCCCCTTCACTCATGATTTTCTGGATGTCCACTGATGCCACACAACAGGAAAGGGAGGAGGGTTTTGTTTGCTCTGGGTCAATAGTGTGGTAGAGGATTTCTGTAGAATGTATCGTTGGAAATCTTTCCCAGATTTCTTTTCCCAAGCTGTCAAACAAGAACTTTAAAATGAAATTGTACAAAAGTATAAATGTGTAAGTTCACTGAATGGGGTTGTTAAAGGATAGATGCACTGTACCTGCCGAAATCTGAGATGATTCACGTTAACGATTCACATACATAAGCATGGAAGTCTATAAACAAATAATATACATTCTATATGGAAATATACGTATATAAATATAGATTTATAAATTGATATACCAGCATTTTCCAACCTAATTTCTGCCCACCACATCTGTACCATTTTACCATTGACAAGAAGTTCAACACATTTCTAGAAATGTCTATTTCTAGAAATAAAGAAGCTGTTGGAACAGTCAGTAACAGGGGTGTTAACTGGGCCGAACCCAGATTCTTCTCCATGTAATTTTTCCAGCACAACTAGTAGCTTAAGATTTGTTTTATGGAAGCTGAGGTATGACATGGTCAGAAAAAGTTGGATTTATCATAAAACCTACTTCGGATGTTATCATTGTTATCATTTGTAGGAATACCAGACCGATAAAATATAAAACGTTTCTAAATACACATAATCTAGTTTGGTGTCGCTAGTGAAGGGGAAGCACAACTAAGCTATCATTGTCTGGGTTTAGATGGTACAGTGCCATGTAATGTACATAATCTTCCTTATGGTCTGCTCATATCATGTTCATGTAAATTGGAGTTCATATAGACATTTATTTAATAAGTCACTTCCAAGTTTTCTAAGTGCAAGGAAATCTGTCAAAATATATGGTTATGGTAATGGCCCATATGCTACAAATGTGGTAGATAGAGATGAGGTTGAAAAACATCATATAATAATTTCTTTCTACCACAGGCCAATTGTGAGCAGAAGAAATGAGCTGTTGGTGCAGTTTGTGTCGGACCTCAGTTTGACAGGGTCAGGTTTCATGGCACACTATAAGAGCATCCCACGTGGCTCTCGAACTGCAACACCGACCCTGGACACTGTGCCTGGACCAAATATTGACTCAATTCCTAAACCAAGAACAACATCTAAACCCATGGCTAGACCTATACCTAAGCTTACACCTAAACCTAAAACAACTGTTAAACCTAAAGCAACACCGAAACCTCCATCTAGGCCACAGAAGCCTAAGCCTGCCAGACCAACTCTCAAACCAGTCAGGCCTAAACCAGCAAGACCTACACCTAAGCCCAAGCTTAAGCCTCCGCAAAAACCTGCCAATAGGGTTACACCAAATCCTGCAACAAAACCAACAGTGATACCTAAAGCAAAACCTACTCCAAAGCCTAAAGTTAAACCAAATATTAAGCCTGGTGTTAAGGCCACAGCCAAACCAGGCACTAAGCCAGCAAAGCCTACACCTCCATCTAAAGCCAAGCCCAAACCTAAGCCTGTTGTGAAAACTACCCCGAAACCAAAGACCAAACCTGCCACCAACACGAGCACCAAGCTCACCCCTACTGGAAACAAGAAACGTGAGTAGATCTGAGGACTGTACAACCCCAATTCCAAAAAAGTTGGGACGCTGTTTAAAATGTAAATAAAAACAATGCAATGATTTGCAAATCTCATAAACTCATATGTTATTCACAACAGAACATAGAAAACATTTAAATTGAGTAAATGTCCCATTTAAAGAAAAAAATAAGGTAATTATGAATTTGATAACTGCAATACGTCTTGAAAAGTTGGGACAGGGGCATCAAATGGCTGGAAATGTAATGGTTACTAAAAAGAAACAGCTGGAGGAACATTTTGCAACTAATTAGGTTAGGTCAGTAACATGATTGGGTATAAAAAAAAAGTATCTTAGAGAGGCAAAGTCTCTCAGAAGTAAAAATGTGATGGAATCTGGATGGAACCATATGTTGCTCTAAAACTTGTATATACCTTTCAGCATTGATGGTGCATTTCCAGATGTGCAAGTGTCCCAACTTTTTTGGAATTGGGGTTGTACTTCATTCTGTATATGTGTGAGACAATCTTATCGATCTTTGTTCTCCATACAGCTATACAGAATCCACAGTGTGCACAGCCGTGTAAGAGGACAGGAACTCTTCAGACCAGCTTCTGTCCCAGCCACTTTGGTAAACTCCTTTTCTTTGACCCTGTTACTTTCAGTTATTATTAGTGGTCATTTTCAAGCTGGCTGCATAAACTGATGCCCATCAGAAATTTACTACAGTCTATATATTGGACCAAAAAGGAAACTAATTTGCGAGATGGTATTTGCCTTTTCCTCACTTTCAAACCATTCCAGCTGTTTTAAAGATTCCCGATTTTCTATCTTCAGTTTTCTTTCTAGTTTTCAAGTCATTAGCAGTATACGTTAGGCAGCAGCATCCTAATGAATGTCTAAAGGTGTGATGTGTACATTTAAATTCTATACACTCCCAGAATTTCTAGAACCATGGAAGACCACTGTGCAAATATCTAGAAATTACTGCCATAAAACAACAAGATAATATTCTCATGTTCCTATCTGTCTCACTTCTTTTCCTCTTCTCTCAGTGCTGACAGGGAAGGTGACATCAGTGAACCCAAGTTCCCATGGTAGTGTTGAGGTGGATGTGTACATCATGAAGACCTATAAGACAGGCAAACTAAACATCACCAAGAGAGGCCCAATTGTGTCCGTCTCTCTTACTGTTCCTTGCTTGAAATGCCCTGCGCTGCGTAAAGGTACAGTATGTTCATGGTTCACAGCTTGCATTTAACTGTTTTATCTATTCTGTCAGCAGAACAGAGATAATTTTATTTGTTCAGATATAACTGCAGTCGCAATATGAAGGTTTTAATGGTTATAATTCTTCGCTATCTCAGGAGTAAACTACGTTCTGATGGGCCAGATAAATGAAGAGGGACGTGGCATTCTGAACCCTTCCAGCTTTGTCCTACTCCATAAACAGGTGCATGATAAAGCGCTGGCCATGTTAGCTAAGAAAGCATGCTAACCTCACCTCAGCTTCACCAATCACAGTTTTGGAAACCAGCATTAATCTCTGAGGCAGGAAATGACGAAAGTCATTAAGTTTAATAATGAGCCACACACAAAAAAACAACCTCACTTCTGATTTACTAGCCTTTAACGAATGCATCCTGTTGCCACTACTACAAATGAAGTGTGTATTTACCTATAAAATATTATTCACCTCAACATGAAATACAGAAACTAGAAGCTTTTTAAACTTTCACGAAGATCTGTGCACATGACACAAACATGTGGAGCAGATGTGTCATCCTGCAAAACATGGTCTAGTATTAATTGTGCTAGACAGATCACATTGCATTTTTTATATACATTATAATTATATAAAGTTCTGTGATTAAAGGATTTTAACTACATTTCAGAGTGTATTCTTTCACGTCACATCAGTTGTTCAGGATTAAAAGTCAACGGGTGGGAAAGCTCATTGAGAAATTACACTTAAGTGAAAGTATAGATAATGTGTCAAAATCTTACTTAAATAAAATATAAAGTATCGAGTGAAAGGTAAAAAAAAAGTTGATACTTTTAAATGCACTTAAGTATTAAAATGGAAAATGGAAATGTTTTTAACCAAGAAAATGAAGCAATGTCATGTTTTCATGTGAAAACTTGTCTAGCTTTGTTACTTATCTAGAACTCTGTCGTTTTGCCTGAAAACAATCTCTGTAACCTAACGCTAATATGTAGTTTGCTAATGAATTCATCAGAAGTTAAATATCCTGTAAATAACCAATATTATAATATCACTAGTTAAATTTTGACTTGCTGCATACCTAATTATGTTAGATACTGCTAGCCTAACCTGGCATAGCAAAACAAAAATAGTCTAATTTAGCAAATTAGCAAAACTTACCTCCACATGCTTGTTCAAATTAGACTGATCATTCCTTCTAGGGAGACAAAGAAGACACTTCATTTTGTATGTATATTTGATTACTATAGAATAGTGAAACATTTTACTGGGGTAGGGCCAGGGTACTCATCCTCATATCCTCAAGTTCCACACAACAGTGTGGTGGGTCATCCATATTCAGATGTGCACAGGTATCTATGGCATTAAGTGCTTTTTGTAGCATGATTGGTAGCAAATTGGTATGATTCTTTATAGTTTTTTTCTACAGTGATGAACTTGATTGGACGCTTTAAACTGAAATGTAAGCCAGTGATTGGAAACATAAAGTAAAGGTAAAAGTATTCAATTTCAATAGTACTTAAATATAAATATGCCAAAATAATATGTACACATAGTAACGAAGTACAATTAATTAATTTTCACGCCTGAAAATCAACACTTAAGGCTTAATTTCTAACACATATCATTTTCTTTTACTCATCAACAATATTTGAATCTACATTGCTTCGACATTTGACCTTCAGAATGTTAGGGTCATTAATAGTAGCTAAATGTCTCCCTCTAGCGACAATGGGAGCACCACGCTAGCACGTTCGCTGTTGAAATGAGGTCAAAAAGACGCAATGGAAAAATGAATAATGCCTACTCATCATGTACCCTCGTTCATTCACTCTGCTTTCCCACTCCCCTGTCTATTTTTAACATTCCAGAATCATTTTACGCTTCCGTAACATCCAGCAATCTCATATTACAGTGAGAAAGAGGGGGAGTGAGCGAGAGAGAGAGAGAGAGAGAGAGAGAGAGAGACACACGGTTTGTGGAAGGTTGCTAGTACATAATGCTTACCCTCCCAGTTGTTCCTGTAATTCAGCCAAGTTGAACTGCCTACACTCTCACACACACACACACACACACACGCACACATATATATACACACACACACACACACACTAACATTCATTCATTATGGGTAGCCACTTTATCCTGTTCAGGGTCATGGAGGAGCTGGAGCTTATCCCGGGATGAGATGCCAGGGCCCCATGCACACACACGCACAGAGACGCACACATTCACCCACTCATTCACATTAGAGGCAATTTAACCATAGACATTCTACCAAATTGACATGTTTTAGGAGATATATAGGAGATCATATATACACATACAAGCTTACACAAGCTAATGCAAATATTTGCACATGTGCACCTGCTCAGTGAAGTACACTGCAATTTGAATTATTCAAAATACGCTGCAGCTTCGTGGAATCTCCGATCACAAACCAAAAAGGTTTTTCTCACAGCATCTGACACAGACAGACACTCATTAAACAGCAAACAGACCTTGTTGATCCAGCAAGTTAAATTTATTCATTTCTAATAATAGTCTTTGATTACAGTGAAAAGGAATAACAATCTACTCATACAATTATATTAACTCTTAATCTATAGTTGAATAACTATATCTCAGTCATTAAGATAGAAGTAGAATGATCTACATATGTAAATCATAAATAAGACTGAATCAAAATCAGTCATAAAGCATAGCGTGTCCGGGAACGTCAGATCAAAATCCTGCCTTTTTGTTTAACCCTGAGAACTAGGACTGGTCGAGTCTAGTGGTTCTGTAACTGCGTCTGTCAGGTCGAATCACTTTACATCAGACACCTTTATAAATGACTATTACACATCTATAATCATCTAATGTAATGGATGCACTATCTAGATTTCCCTACAGAGTATTATATATGTCTGTAGTGATTACATTAGGTTGGAATTGATACAAACATATAAACACTAATTCTATTCTGTTTCAGCTGCAATATTTTCACGTTTTAAGAATGAGGTCTTTCTGTCATGTTAAATAGATTGCAGAATGAGGGCAAAGAAGTCACTCTTGCTTGCACACACACTCGCACCAGATGCTAAATCTTATTCTTCACAATATATTACATATATTAACTAGCAATATTATTGTGGGAAAGGACAAAGAGTTATATTATTGTTGGAAAGGACTAAAGAGTTAGCATAATGAAGTCTATACACAAAGCTGGTGCTACCACACATTTTGAGATACATAACAAATTTGTGTTTATCATGGCATTTCCTCACAGTATAGACATACTTTAATCATAAATGTACTATAAATAACATTTGACAGACCATTATATAATAACATGTATACCAAAGCGCTTTCTTGAATTCTTCAATCTGATTATTCTGATCAATTTTCTATAACAGCAGGGCCATGACAATAGCGCCTTCTGTAATTCAAATGAGGGGTTTATTTAAATGAACTTGTTCTAATTTGTTAGCATTGCTATAGTAACATCTCGTTCACAGAGACTTGTGCGGTTGAAGACTGTAACATGCTATAACATAAGTTGCTGTTAATCATTGGACAACTGCTGTGGTATAAGAGGTATAAAACACTTCAGAACAAGCTTTATAGGAAAATATTCACCTTTGGGGTGGTAACAGCGCTCCACTTAATACCACCCTGGCGTTGTTTATTTTCCTATAACAGCACACCTTGTCATGATTTATTCCATGCACCATATACATAGAAAATGCCTCACTCACCGCTGACTCATTATCGAGTCACAAATGAATGAAGCAAATATAGCAGGCACATTCAGAATTGAGATTTACACATATTGTTAACTTATATTCTATTTTATAAACATTAGTCTTTTAAACTGTGCAAACATACTCATAGTAACCGTTACTGGCAAGGCTTCTCTCTACAGTCTATCATAAAGTTATCACTGACATTTTAGCCAGACATACAGCATTCGATTTTGTAATGACAGATTTATGACAGAATGCTGAGTAGCATGCAGTAACTGTGTACTGAGTGGGGAGAGATTATATGCACCAAGGCCTGCATTCAGGAAGCATTTCAGTTCGAGTCTTTTTTCCCTACATACATGTACTGACAATGAGAAACATGTAAGAAGGGAATCTAATCTTAGATGTGCACTCTTGCCAAGGAATTATTACTGTACACAGGCCGAAACAAGTCTAGCACTGACATCTAAGCACTTAGTTGTCACAGTGGTATATTTAATGCTTTCTTTTGGGTTCAAGTTATATTCAGAACCAGCTGCAAGAGGTAAGTGAATGAAAGAAGGGCACTGGTAGAACTCGGGAGACTGTTGTCTACAAAGGAGTAATTTAACATTAATAATGGATTTGTAATTAAGCAAACAACAGGCAAAGCACTCGTAATCACTGAAATGCCCTTTAGTGCACTATTTCCGAAAGCATCTGGTTGATTATGTGCAAATTCAGCTCACCAATGGGAAACTCTGCTAAAAAATCATGTTGATATGTATACGAAACTATGTTATGGCTTCTTTTTCTTCATCTGAACTTATAAATCTCCATGCTCACCACATCCCTTCTTCTCCTAATTTAAACAATGCACCTAAACGTACAATCAAGAGCCATGCATAGGTTACAATATTAAATAAGCAGAGATTTTATCTTGATCCTTATTCAGTAGTATATGATTAATTTATATCAACGTAGTAGAACAGCATTTTTTAACATTACTTTTTAGCATTATTCAGCTTTCAGTTTCAGTGCAGAGAGAGCAGGTTGAAGTATAGCTGCATTAAACCATGGGGTTAGAATTGTGAACTGTTCAAGTACACTTTGTACACTAAAGCCGCGGCGCTCTCATTTCCTCTGTGCTAAAAGACTGTTGTTGAAGTTTGTCAGCTCCTTTACTTCCTATTTAAAAAAGGGGAGGAAGTTCGTATGTGTGCGTGTGTATGTGTAAGAGATACCAGCAAAGAGAATCAGCAAGTCCCCCTAGGAGACTCGGAAAGCCTTACATGCTTGTTTGTTTGGTGAATCCCCATAGGATTGAATCGTCTGATTATTGAACTCTCTGTAAGTACTAACGTGGTAACAAAATTAGCCACGCCATCCCCATATCAATATTGAATTGTGCATACTGGCCACAACTGTAGCATCCCAGGGTAATAAATGGTAAATGAAATAATTAATCTTGTCCTGTGTGATTAAATAATGGGTACTGTCAGCAACAATGTCACCAGTAATTCTGTCAGAACAAATACGTCTGAGTTTCTGGCTTGGCTCCACTCAGTGTGCCTTTAGGCCTTTCTGCACAGGACCATAAGTCTGGTGTGCACACCGCCCAAACCATACAATAATAGAAGCTATACACCCCTGTAGCAGCAGCATCAGCCCAAAGGTGGAGAGGATAGTCGGGCCAGGGAGCTGAGGAATTGTGGTGGGTGCTATTACCAAGGAAGGGTGAAGCAGCAGGGCTCGGATCTCTACCTTGATCATATGGAGTTCATCAAGGATGGAGAGGAAGGTGCAGCAGTGGAACCACTGATGACTGTGCCCCCAGATGTCAAAATTTCCTGGAGAAAAACGTTCTGGGATCTTGCTAATGTTAAAGGCTGCAGACACCAACAGCCAGAAGCAGTGGTGATAGAAGAAGGTGGCCATTGTAGGTGATGGGTAAGAAGAAGGCATCTGACAGGAAGGAGGATACGGTGATGGGCTGAGGAGCCGGTAGAAAATTGGTGTGGATGAAATGAAGAAGGGCAGAAGGAAAACGAGGGTGCGCACAGCATAGCGGTACTTCCTCCACTGCTGTCTGGTGTTGCAACACGTTAACACACAGACGATGGCCACCAGGCAGGAGCAGGGGATGTACAAACTATCAAAAAATGGATGAAAATGCAGGAGAGAGATAAAAGAGTTCGAAGATGGAGCCAATGGAGAGTCCTCTTCACTCTTTGACAGTGTCTCTGATACATTCGGTGTCCCACGCCCAGTCATTGGTATCACTGCCTGTGGGTAAATGTAGTAATAGTAAGCCAAAGAAGAGCCAACGGTATAAGCACTGATGGTTCCATAATCCACAAAGAAGCAGATCTCTCTGATGATCAGTGACATGGAGTTGAGGAGATGAGCGATACTGCTGGCCAGCAGCAGATAGAGAACCCCAAAGAAATAGTTCCAGGCTGGGTAAAAGAAGGGCTCCCCAGGAGCTGGGGCTCCTTCCCACTCAAATATCTCTATAAACTGAAAGCCGAAGATAAATATTGGGAGGAAGTGAGTCCAGAAGTTTCCGGTCTCATTGGTAGGCCGGAATGCTGAGACCAGGCACTGTAGGAGGCTGTAGTCAGGGAAGCGGTAACCTGACAAAATGAAGCTCTCCGTCACTCTTGGTGGAACATCGGTGGAACGAAGGAGAGGTAGCGACCACATGGCTGACAGTCGTACTTAGGACTAACTAATTGACTGGCTCAGTACAGCAATTCATAGCAGTTTGTTTCTTGTTCTTGTCGTCCGACATCTTGTTCATCATGTGCAAGTTTTGTAAATCTGATTTACAAAATTGATCAAACTGTTCAGCAATAAGGCAATTCAAACTCAGCAGGATGAGCACTGATTCAGTCAGAATTAAAATAAAACTAAACAAAACAAAAAACAGATGTCCAAAAATCAAAAGTCCAGTGCTTTACTTCACCATCCTACTCAACTGAAACAGGGTGCCAGGTAAATAATTCATTAAAATGCCACTCAAACATGCAGCACAAATCCACCAAAAAGCAGACTGTGTATGTGCAGATTAGGATATACCTGGCAGAAATTCCTGAGTGTTAATAATCTTCACTGCATACAAAGAATCTTGGTCTTGGACTGAAACCCTCAAGGTTGCCTCAGGTTTCAGGACTGACTATAGCAGCAGGTCATAATAATAATAATAATAATTTTTTAAAAAGAGGTTAATGTTTTATCTCTTCAGAGCAGACGGGTCCTTATCAGTGTTAAACTGACTCTGCTCTGGTCTGGAGGTTTTCAGTCACATGTCAGTGTATGAAAACGAGCAGCTAGAAGCCGGTGCTCCTGGTATCCTGTTTATGTATTGAAGCTCCTCATGCACTCACCAGGAACTCGCTGCATGTGTCCTCCTGAAGCTCAGTCTGAAATCCAACAATCCACGGATGCACCCTTGCCAGATGCACAACCAGGCCGCCTTTTATTCATGGACCGTTGTGCCAAATTGATCATTTATTTATTCTTTTTTGCACTGTCACGTGAGTGGCTTGAAAGGAAAAGGAGGTCAGTCGAGCGGATCCGATGGCACGTTAAGTGCTGTTTTGTTATAGCAAATATTCAGTTGCAGCTCGCTCGGATAACTTGTACGCATCCATCAGAAGGCAGATGATGATCTCTCTCTCTCTCTCTCTCTCTCTCTCTCTCTCTCTCTCTCTCTCTCTCTCTCTCTCTCTCT
>JAOUWY010000065.1:11390259-11403207 GCA_025728095.1 Prietella phreatophila | reverse complement strand
GCATCTGTTAGCACCCACAATTCCTTGCGGACTGAGAATGCTCCTTTCAGTGGATTTTCCGAAGAAGGGGTCTCCAATTAAAATTTCCGATTAAAACGGGTGGGAATCAAAATTTGGGGAATCGGAATATTGTCTTAATCTGAATCAGGCAATCAGATTGCTGCATTAACTCAATAATAGTTAGAATATTGCCAAGTTCTGATCAATATCGGCATATTTATGTGCATCTAATTGTTGCCAGGAGCCAAGAGAGTGTAATGGGCCATGTTGTCTGGGTGGGGATGGCATTGCTTTCTCCCCTGTCAATCCCCATGCAACACTATCCGATCACAGGCACCTGTGAGCTGATGTATGCAGATGAGGGCAGATAGCACTTTCCTTGGGGTGTGTTACACTGCCCTGTGATGATACATGTGCAGTAGATTGAAAAGATGTAGTTGCCTTTGCGTATCTCAGAGGAAGAACTTGATAGCCTTCACCTTCCCGAGTTGGCAGCCATCACATGTTCGGGAGAGCAGACTTGTCAGTGGGAATTGGATGTGATCAAATTTGCGAGAGAATTGGTGGGAAAGTACAAAGTGTCAAATGAATGTGGTGTAAGTGGAATAAAGCACTTCAGGTTGTACTGTTATGGTAAAATGATCAACTTTGGACTGGTAACATCATGACTGGAGAAGCTTCAAACCCACCCCTCTGTGCTCTGGACTTAGACAGTTCCGAAGCTCTGACCCTGGAGACTCCTTACAGAATATTTCACCATGTCAGTGGTTATAAGGTTTTGTTTTGTTTCTTTCTTTATTAATAGGTTTAGATTATGTAGAGCGTACACCATACAAGTTCTTGAGAATGAGTTGTTACTATAGAAACGAACAAGCACATTAATTAATATTAATATAAACCTGTGATTTGCCTTGCAGCTCTCTTTTTGTTTTTTAAGCAATTGTTAAAGTGCAAACCTGTGTTGTAAATTGCTTTGAGCAAATGAATCATAATCCTTCACGTTGTGCATGTGTGTTTCAGTCGTAACCAGCTGTCCAGTTTGCCCGCGTCAGTATGTGAGCTCTCTCTGTTGCGAGTGCTCAACATCAGCAACAACAAGCTACCAGTCCTTCCTGCTTCCATACACAGACTTGCACATCTCCGGCAACTGGTACGTACAACTCGCACCACTGTGTCAGCTTTCTCATGCTCCCCATCACACTGTCCTGATCTCATCGCACCATGCTGATTCTCTCTCTCGGTTGCACATTTTGGTACCCGCTCAAACTCTGCTCCAACAGCAGCTAATGATAATCAGAGATTAGGCGAACCTCAGTACACAGAATATACTGGTGTACTGATGATAACCATAATAATAAAACAAACTTAATTATTTTTTTAAGCATGGCTCCAAATCATTTAATGTTACAATGAACCATTAAATCAGGAACTTTAGTGTGAACAAATTAGCTGCTGGATTTAAGATTTGGGAATTTCATCCTAGCTAGTAGGAAAATGCTCTTGCATTTGTTCTGTGAGAGTGAAGTAACTGGTTACTACGAATACTAATCAGCTAGCCAAAAAACAACCTTAAGAAAGAGAAAGTCTTCTGGTCATGTGTGGAGGCTCTGTGTGAAGCTGGACCAGAAATTTGCGCTGGGTCTTTGGCTGTACTTTTGGGTGCCATTTTGAGCCCAGCAACTCTGACTATGAATTACTGTGGATTTCCAGGGCAACTTGTTGCAGCTCAGGAAAATCATGTCTTGGGGCATTACACCCTTCCATTTTTAACACCACCATCAACTTCTTGATATAAACGAATGCCAAATGAGACAAGGATCATTATTATTCCTAGCACATGCTGGACTTAATGGTGTAACAAACACATTCCCATCACTGTTGGAAAATTGAACGGGAAATTCTCAATGTATTTTAACGTACAGTGGACAAACTGTTTATGGCTCTGGGTTCCCTGATGTATATTGTATGTGTGTGTATGTGAGTTGCTCAAAGTACATACAGGCAGTCTTCTGTTTGCAGGATGTGAGCTGTAATGAGCTGCAGTGTTTGCCGGTGGAATTGGGTCAGCTGGAGGGTTTACGGGATCTGAACTTAAGAAGAAATCAGCTCACGACCCTGCCAGAGGGTTAGTTCATCCCACACACATGCAATCCAGAGATCACTGTCCCATCTCTACACAATCATGAAGTTAGATAACTGTTCTAAAAGGGTCTGTGATGATGCCAGGGCCTCAGTGATAAAATGGCTAGAAGCTTAGTAATGTAGAACTGATTAGTAATTAGTTATTTCTATCAAATTTCCAGTTTTGTGCTCTTACTGCAAAATTGTAGTCCAAGTCCAAACACTATAATTACTGTATACAATACGCGACCTCTTTATCCGAACCCTTCTGCTACAGAATTGGCCGAGTTGCCGCTAGTCCGTCTGGATGTCTCCTGCAACAGAATCTCCCTCGTTCCCGTGTGCTATCGGCACTTGCGGCACCTGCAGCTCATCTCGCTGGATAGCAACCCTCTGCAGATGCCCCCAGCACAGATCTGCTCCAAAGGGAAATTCCACATTTTCAAGTATCTAAACATGGAGGCATGCAAAAGGAGCCAGGATCAGCTGGAGAGGGCTCTGCGACCCAGTGGCTTCAGCAGCTGGTGAGGCCTGGATGAAGTGAAGGCAGGGTGGATGGGTGGTGGGGGCGGGGTAAGGGGTGTCTTTTGATTGATGGCGGAAAGCTTATTTGTTCTCCTTTAAGAGATGCTAAATCTGGAAAAATTAGCTTGCACTGTTTCGTGATTCCTAACAATACTGAGTATGTAAATCGGTGATAAACATTTGCACAGTTCAATAAGCGTGTGGCGTTCTACATGGTGCACATGACATTCTGGAAGTGTTTGATTTTCACAAATGAAATTCACCACCCGAGTTGAATTAGTGTCGAGTAAATGAAACATTTTAGCGCTCTGCTGGTTTTAGTTAGATCGTGAAAAAGGTTGATGAACATGTGCATTAGCAGAACTGGAAAAAAGAAGAGGAAAACATGGAATACGACAAGGAGCACTGAACCGAATTGCCCCCCCCGTGTGTCTGTCTGTCTGTCTCTCTCTCTCTCTCTCTCTCTCTCTGTGTGCTTCCATCTCTCCAGTCTTTCAGATCAGGAGCTGTTCCCTTGTCAGTATGGGGGTCTGGACTCTGGCTTCAACAGTGTGGACAGTGGGAGCAAGAGATGGTCTGGAAATGAGGTAACAGGAAGCAGCATGAAACCAATTAAACAAATTTCAGCTGCATGTAAATCTGTTTTTCGTCTTGCGCTGTGCGCACACGAGAACATCCTGCCTGTCTCTTTCCAGTCGGCTGATGATTTTTCAGAGAGATCTTTGCGATTGACGGAAATTTCTCGTGAGCAGCACAGGGAACAAGACGAGAGGAACGCGTCGCTCGATACACCCAAAGGTACTAAACATCTTGCACGTTGGCAAAAGAGAGAGGCTGTCTGAGCATTAAATATTTAAAGTATTTCTCTTTCTTCTTTTTTTTTCTTCCTTATTCTGATCTGTAGTGAATGGAGATGTGGAGCAGGTGGATTTCATTGTCGGAAGTTTAACAGAAGAGGATGAGGAAAGCTGTAAACCAGACACTCCCAGTCCTCCAGAGTCATCACTCGCACAGGCAAGAAGATGCATTAATCATTGGGTTTTTTTTGGTTTTGTTTTGTTTTCTAAAGCATTTTCTCAAACACTATTTTGCCAAACATGTTAAATATTTATTGATGTACAGTGGTGCTAGAAAGTTTGTGAACCCTTTAGAATTTTCTGTATTTGTTCATAAATATGACGCAAAACTTCATCAGATTTTCACACGAAGAGAATCTTATTAAAGAAACGAGACAAAAATATTATACTTGGTCATTTATTTATTGAGGAAAACGATCCAATATGATGCATCTGTGAGTGGCAAAAGTATGTGAAGCTCTGATTAGTTTAATTTGAAGGTGAATTTAGAGTCAGGTGATCTATCAGACTCTGGTCTTCACAACACATGTTTGTGGAAGTGTATCATTGCCTAAACAAAGGGGATTTTTGATGACCTCAAAAAAAGAGTTGTTGGAGCTCATCAGGTTGGAAAAGCATCTTTAAAGTGTGTCTCCACCAATCCTCGGTCAGACAGATTGTGTACAAATTGATGAAATTCAAGATCATTGTTACCCTCCAAAGGAGTGTTCTCCCAATAAACATCACCCCAAGAACAAGACGTGTAATAGTTTTGTCTCGGTTGTTTAATTGGGCACTCTGTCTACTTTTAGGCCTCGTGTGAAAACCTGGTGACGTTTTAGGTCATATTTATGCATATATAAAGAAAATTCGGAAGGGTTCACAAACTTTCAAGTGCCACCGTATCTGCCGCACGTCTCGCATGCACTCCGTGTCGATTACATTAGTGAATCTATGGGTACTCTTCATCTTTATTTGTTCTTTTGCTTCGTGTCTTTCAGGAGAAGACTGAAAGCCGGTCCACACCCTCACAGAGCCCTGATTCAGTTGGCAGCAGGTAAACCTGTTTACACACAGCAGCAGAGGCATGAGCTCATCCTCATGAGTTCACAATACACCTCTAGGTCCCATTGTATGAGCTAGCTAAAACCAAACCTGCTTTTTGATTCTAACCCATGGGCTGTTACCAGGTTACTGTGCATTATTGTACAGTGTATAGTACATATCCTTACAGGCCAAAACCATTTTGGACAAACTTGACTCCCCAACCCACACACACACCTTTTCCTTTTCCTCACTCTGTGTCGCATTCTCACTTTCTCTCCAAACCTCCCTCACATATTTGACCAGGTCAGCCTATCAGTGTGTGTTTGAGCTGGGAAAAGTCAACAGTGAATCTTATATTCATTTCCTCCCAGGATTCAGGGCTGCTTGACTGTCCGGTTTTATTCAGACTAATACTGTAACAGAAACTAATCATGCAATCATGTGTACACAAAGTGACATTTCACATATTCATCTCATCAGGATTTTTAGTGTGTATGCTCCCAAAATGTAGAACTCTATTCTACAAGACATTTTTAATAAGCAGCGTAAAATATATCTTCTTCTTTTTTTCTTCTCTCAAAACTTTATCTCTAGATTTATGTTTGTTGTATATGGTAATTTTTTTGAAAGATTTTTTTTTATTGCTACAATTTCCCAGTTTGTTATAACTGTTTTATATTAATTATTTATTTTATGGTTGCTTTATCATTTTTAGAATTATTTATTGTTAAATATTATTATACATGCATGGTAAATGGTCTGCGTTTGTATAGAGCCTTTTAACCTTTAGAGGTTCTACAAAGCACTTTACACTGTTTCTCATTCACCCATTTGCTCACTCACTCACTCACACACACACACACACACACACACACACCATGGCAGCAGAGCTACCATGCAAGGGAGCAATTCGTGGTTCGGTGTCTTGTCCAAGGACACTTCGGCATACTGGAAATGTTATTTGGCACAATAAATTGGCATAGAAACAACATTCAGTTGCTATCTCAGCTCAGTTCAATTCAGTTGCGCCCATACACCACGGAGCATCTGATAGTTTATGTTCACTTTTCCTGCTACAAGCTTCAGAATGTTGAAGGCTGCAGTCTGATTGGCTCGTCGCGATTCAGTGTATACACAACCAGCCAACCAACTTGTTTGTGCTTATTTCTCCACCATCATTCTGGGGTAATGAACATTATTAATATAACATGCAATAGTGAAGTGCACTACTTTACCATATCCCAGTGAACACGATTGTATAGTCTGCTTAGAGTGAAGCAGGTTATGGCTGTGCGTGTGCAGACACCAAGCTTAATGTCCAGTCGTAAGACTCAAACCTCTAAATGCTGCCACGAACATTTTTGAACACGGGACGTTCTAGCATTTCTGTTGTGGATGTCATTCTCCTCTCTGCAGGAGGAGTGTTGGCAGCGACTCGTCTGATGCAGTCTATCCGTCCAGTCCCACGCTAGAGGAGAAGAAGAGGCCTGGCACGCTGCAGCTCTGGCAGGAGAGGGAGCGTGCGCAACAGCGAGAGCGGTGAGTGCGGATTACACTGGGATGTAGCAGAAATCTGAAACGGAGATATTTATTCAGGAAGCAGAAGAGACAGGACAGGGGACTTAAAGGGATTAGCGATGGTTGGACGAACAGAGGGGTACATTAAATTATATATAAAATCATTTCATAACATGCACTGCGTAATATCCTGAGCTGTACAGGACTCCACTGACTGATGAAACACCACATTATTACAAAAGTAGTTGCTTGGGTGATGGGAATAAAAATGAAGTATGCTAGCAGTACAAGTAGTTTCAAGAAAGTGTGTACACAATGATTTGTTTATTAAACTATGCCTTTTTTTGCCATATTCTTCTAGTATGCAGAAGACAGCATTCAAAACAGGAAGTCAGTCAGTGGCATCAGGCAAACAGGCAGGAACAGGAAGTGTCTCGTGGTAAGATGGCTGGGGCCTGCTTTGTGTTCGCGGTGAAGCTGTGTCCGTGTTGTTGCATGTTAGTAATTGACTTCTGGGACTTCTAAAATGTATAAACCCAGGTTTTTAAATGCTTAAAGGGAAACTGGTTTCTAGAGAATGTCTGTGTCCATCCTGTGTACTAGTAGATGAGGGTGGTGATGCTCTCTTACTATTCTGACCTTCTGTCTCCCTCTAGTGGTGACTCTACAGACAGCGGCGCCACAGTTAACGGTCTCCGCCAAAGATCTGTTGTGAGTCTCATTTGGTCTCTGTCTGTTTTGTGTCTGTCCTCATCATTTACTTATTTGTTTTCACTTAATATTGTTTGCTGTTCTTTCAGACTGTGGATCAGATTTATCCAGTATCCCTGCAACGCTCAACAAGCCGCACAGGTGCAGCACCATCTCCACACATTTTTACATGGTTACACTCTGAATATTGCTGTACAAGTTGTTTATTTATTTTAAATAGAAAGAGCTGTAAGCTGTTGGCTTGTCTTGTTGTGTTCTATATAGATGTGCCCTCTGGTAAGCCATGTTCTCCCACTGGCAGTGCTCCCAAACCCAACAGCTTCCTCTTCCGCACCTCTTCACGCTGCAACGTCAAGACTTCAGGTACACACAGAACAGAGGCTGTTCTGAGAATAGTTTTACTTTACATGCACCCATCTTAGATTGTTCTGTAGTATATTAGTGATTTAAAAATGAAATGATTTTTATATACGTTTGAAATGTTCTATAAAGCCGTAGTAATAATAATAATAATGTTTATGCCAAAGCGCTGTTAAATTCTCGATTCTAATTGGTCAGAAGGTCTTGAGACATCTTCTGAAAGAGCAGGACTAATACTCAACTTGCACAGGGAACCCTTGTAAATCGATTTAAAATCTCCTTTTTAAAAGTGTAACGGTGACGTTTTCTGCGAGGAGATGTTTACTCAGCGTTATTGGAAGGTGTCTCCAGTGTCCGTGCTTTGTAAGAGTTAAAGGGAAAGCTGTAACTTTAGACTGTTTGTAGACAGTTAACACATTGTGTATGGAAAGCAGTGAGCTTGATCTGTGTATACAAGCAGGTAGATGCGTCTAGTAAAGCAGTCAGGAAGTGTGCAGTGTTTAAAAGCACATCAACACTGCTGCACGCAGCACATTTGCACCTAAGCCATGTCACTAGCATGTTTATATAGACAACAATAATCCGATTAAGACGATACTCTGATCAAGAAACGACCATATAAATAATTATTATTTCTGACCTTAATTTGACTAAAGTCATACTCGAAGTAAACACAAATCGAATTAAGATATGAGGAGTTTTCGTATTTTAGTCGCATTATCAAAGTGCATTAAAGACATGTACACACCTTAATCACTTTATTAATGTCGTGAGGGAGTTTTCACCGTTTTTTGTGACTGCACACATGCACACACGGCAGTGCTCAATTGTTTAACGGCAAACGAGAGAGCACGGCTGCGTGTAACCATGTACTTATCTGCTACAGTATATAGTAGGTGAAATACGTGTCTATCGGGTACTATATAGTAGGTAAGTATGTGGTTTCGGAAGCAGTCGTCTATTTGCTCGTATAGCCTGAGTAATCATCAACTGCACTTGAAACTTTCGTAAAATTAAAAATGAAACACCCAGAACTGTATACGGTGCCATAACATTTACATTTATTCATTTAGCACATGCTTTTACAAATGAGGAAATGCAAGCAAAGACTAACTGTATGTTGATACGTGAAATTCTGGAGAGAACGTCGGGTGGCGTGGCGTGGGGACGTAATGACGTGTGCTGTTAATCGAACTGTGTTCTACGATGTGAAACGAGAACATGAAAAGAATATTCTAAAAGCAACTCATGTAAACACCTTAATCACAATATTGTCTTATTCAGAGTAAGGTCAATAATTAGATTACTGCTGTCCATGTAAATTTAGTCAGTGTCACAGATCTGTGCTGAGAATTGTCCATCACCAAAGTGATACCTGCAGTGGTCGTGTGGTGGTCTCTTTCCAATTATGGGAGGGATAGATACCAACAACGTGCACCTTATAGGATAGTTAGAGGATCAGAATTTTGCTAGCAATCTGTGGAAATACCCCACAGTGATGGTTATACAATACTTTGTGTGTGTTTTAGGATCAATGCAGTCTCTGGCTGAGTCAGGTCGCAGTGAGTCTCGATCCACGCTCAAATCACCACGAGAGGAGAGAGCAGAAATCTCCCAGTTACGGAAGGTAAGGACCATTTATGTTCTTTTCACGTGTTTCTTTGCAGTCGTGTTACATTTACACTAGACCATCCTCCCACATGACTCCCTGCTTTTACACTTTCAGTTTCAGTATGAAAAGTGATCGCTTTGTACAGGTGTATTTTTTTTTTTTTTTTACATTTCAAAAGCCTGTATAAGAATACGAGACAGCAACGGGGTACGGAGTAGAACGTTTTTAGTGTAGAAAGTTTCAAAACTGCAAACCGAAAATGGAGACTTTCACAGCACGTCTGTAGCAAATGAATGAGTGTTGCAAATGGGCTCCGCTCGTGATGTCACTAAATTCATGGACCAATGATGTCCGAAATAAGAGAATGATTACGGTATGCAGAAAACGTCAAGATTCAGTGTCAAGCTAGCTAGCATAGCTAGTGAATAAGCCGTAGAGTATGTTGGTACAGTATATATTTGCATGCATTTAAATCCAGTTAAATGCTAAGAACATAATAAAACTCGAGACAATGATCTTTAGATTAAAGGGGTGGCAGGACAACGCAGGGACGTCTCCATGTTACGCATTCACGGATATCCGACGGTACTTTAAGAACACAATCATTAACTGTTATGTCTAGTAGTGAACGTGTGTATCCTCCCACACTGTCTATTCAGTAAGAAGTCGTTTCACACAGTCAGCCACTTTATAACACATCCGTCAACATCTCAAGGTCGTCTTATTCCTCCCGCTGCCGTTTTGGCACCGACAGCATCATCTAACATCTCTTCACTTCTCTTCTCGTCCGCTCTCCATCTGTCAGTCTCTGGAGTCTTCTCTGAAGATCACCCTTCCTGAAGATCTCGGTGATGCGTTGTCCAACGGTACCATCCTCTGCCAGCTAGCCAATCACTTACGCCCTCGGTCGGTGTCAATCATCCACATTCCCTCCCCTGCTGTGGTGAGTCCTCAGTGATATCGATCAGCCTCCTCGAGCTCTCACGAGGTGAGACTACTTACGACTTTCACAAACTTTGTTCCGTTTAATCTGTACAGCCGAAACTGAGTGCCGCCAAGTGTCGTCTCAACGTCGAAAACTTCCTCACTGCCTGCCGCAAGCTGGGCGTTCCTGAGGTAAATGACTCTCAGAAACTGTCTTTGCTTTTCTGTGCTGCCTTAAGTGTGTGTTTCTTAATACATGTTTAATGTATTACTGAATTCTGTCTGCTTTATGTGTCTCACTTTTTCGTGTCTTTTTCCTGTCTTTTAATGCCTATTATTACTTGTTTTTTCTGCTTTCTTATTGCTTTATTACTTTTTTCTTCTTCTTCTATTCTGCTGCCCCATTCTCGCTCTCTTTCTCGCTCTCTTTCTCCCTGTATATCTCTCTCCCTCAGACGGAGGTGTGTCTGGCGTCTGATATCCTCTGCAGTAAGCTGCGTGCAGTGCAGCGCTGCGTGGAGTCTCTCTTGTCGATAGGAGGAGGAGAGGAGCTGAAGGAGGAGATACAAGCACTCTCTCCCGCTCTCTCTCCCTTCTCCCTCGTCCCCACCGGCTTCTTGCTCTTCTACTGTCTCGTCATGGGCCTGCTCTTCCTGCTGTACCACCACCTTATTGCATAAGGCGCATAAGTGTGTTTACACGCGAGAATGTGTCGGATGTAATCAATGCGTGCGCTTCCACAAACGAATCAGGCTTTGCAGCAGTGCACTTACACTCTATGGCACACTATAGCAGTGTGCCATAAGTAGAGCTAGCTGCACTGCCATCCAGACAGCCTGGCAATGTCACACACACTCTTATACACCCCACATAGTTCTGTTACACTCTATAAGCTGCAGTGAGTAGATGTGGAACGACACAGTGGTTGTTTTTATGCTGTATCTGTCTTAAGCAGAATTTTATATAAGAATACTTAATACTGTTACAGGTTTATGGACAGAGAGACTTTGTAGGATTGTAGTCTTTTTTTTTTATTTATTTATTTTTTTATTAAATCTCATGAATTACAAAACAAAAGCATTTTATATAAGCTGCCCAGATAAAAAAAACAACAATTAGCCTCATCTGTCATTTCTTTTCTAATACTTGCATACACCGTCCCTCACCTTAATAACAGCGCCAGTCCTGATGGGTATGGAAGCCAGCAGAACGCTCCGTCAAAGTTAGACAACTCTTTCATTTACTTGGTGCAACTCAAACCTAAACTTCATGTAGACTACTTTTTAGGTTTTTGACCTTGTTTATTTTTCTGTTAAATATTTTGGGTCATTCGCCAAATCCCACCCACTGGCCAGCTCTACGCTATCACGCGTCAGCTACCATTTAGGGATAGCGAGTCCGTGCTTTCTCCGAGACTCAAAAGTGAGCCCCTGTATCTTTTTGAACTGCTGCTCATGCTATATCACAAGGCAGCAGAACACGCCGGTCGAAAGCTCTGTCTCCCCTCTTCCGCATACATGAGCTCATGTAAGCGAACGTGATTGGCTTTTGTCCCTCTGATTGACAGGCTAGAGAATAACACCGTTCCTCGAGTCTAGAAGCATGGCCAGTTTTGCTCTCTAGGACTCCTGGAAATGGATGGGCGTGGCAGCATTGGGATTCGAAATTAGCAACCTCCCTGTTCTGTTGCGTCACTCGGTAGCCACGTGCCACAAGTATTCTCTGCAGAGATGCCAACATCTATGGTTTAGCTGTAGCATTTTTGCTTGCTACAGCAGTGGTTGGACGCAAATTCTGTAAAGTGCTTTTGCACAGACTTTATCTAGGATGTGTGAGCTAATAGAAAGCAAAAGACAGAGGATTTTGCACTACAGGTCATTCAGTAATATAATAGCAGGGTAAAATGGGCCACGTGTTCCCATTCTCTTTCAGTTATACATTGTATAAGTACTTAATTTTCCCTTTTTTCCCTTTGGGTAGGCAAGTTATTCTTTCACATCAGTAATGAGACTAAACACAAGGGATGTATTGATTTAATGCTGTTTTCACAAACATCCTGACCTCTGACATATGCTCATACATATGCATATGGTCATTTTTCTGTCTTCTTGCTAACATTTTCTTGTCGACACTGTTGGCTCCTCGTTCTATGTGATAGAGGTGATATTTGTAGGAGAGTCAGTGTGTCCAAGTGTTCTATCATGCTTGTTGATTTGGTCCTGTGAGGGTCAGAATTGTGTTCTGCTTGAACCTGAAGCACCAAACCTCAGAATCTGGCCAACAAACTGACCATGATTTAACGTTCGTCTATGTGCTTCTATTGATGGATGAGGATGAGTTTTGTGGGGGGTTTTTTTTGTTTGTTTTTTTTGTCTGGGGAGCTTATTAAAACCCTTAAAGCTATGCTGTCCATCACGGCTAGATGATTTTAATCAGTTTGTTTTAAAAGTGGTATTTATCTGTTCTTAGTGTCCACTTCCCAAAGGGCTTCGCTGCCGTTTTGCCTTAGCTTACACAGGGGATCGAGCTTTGAGGATGGTGTAGTATTTTAATGCGTTTTATAACGGTTTATTTAGCCTCTGGCATGAATCGTAAAAATCCGCTCACATCTTGTTCAAAGGGCCTTAAATTTTTTAACCACTTTGTCTCAGTGCTTGCAAATGTAAGTGCCTGCTATGTCTGACTGAAGCTACTGTTACAAACTCCACCATGTTAATGACCATTCCAGTCTCTCTGACCACTTCATTGCGTGTTATTTAACATTTTGGAATGGTGTTCGCAAATGAGTATTAAAAGCCCTGTTCCCATTTTGTTCAGAGTTATTCAATTGGAATATTTCTTTCAAATATTGAGGTTGAGGGACTGGAATGAAATGTTCGCTGTTCGTTTTGTTTGTTTCGTCCTGTTGACTGACTGTGACCACCAGGGGGCAGTGGTGTTGCACAACTGCACTCTAAGCTATGTCTTATGGTACCGAAGTGATGTTTCAGAGTTCTGATGTTGTTTGTATGTATGTGTATTGGTTTTTGTCAGCTTGCTATGTAAAATTAAGTTATTGTTTATTTATTCATGCATTCCTGTGTCAAGCAGCAGTATTGGGTGAAACACGGCCTCACAGAGCAAATCCCTCTCAGCTCGCACAAAGCATTGCAATATTTGCTGCATTTTATATGTAGTTTTGTGAAGATTATCTTCTGTGTTCATAAAAAGAAAAACTGGTCTACTTAGCCCCAAGTCAGGATTTGTCAAATGCAAAAACAATTTTCTACGTTAGTAAATATCAGCTCCATATAT
>JAOUWY010000065.1:11361347-11377335 GCA_025728095.1 Prietella phreatophila | reverse complement strand
GATGATGGTGATGATGGTGGTGATGATGGTGATGATGATGAAGATGGTGTAGATGATGGTGATGATGATGGTGATGATAGTGGTGATGGTGCCTTGTTTTTTGCTTTGCTATGATAGTGTTTAATCATGTTAAGCAACTGTAGATATAGGAGAGCCAGATTATTGACTATTACAAATGTATATGAGTATGCATATGCAAATACTTTATTTGGAAAGGCAACATGTGTAGAGTCCAAATACAATACAAACACTGGGAACCACTGTGACAAAGTTCCACCAATGTCTGAAGAATATCTTACATTAGCTTGTATCACTCATGACAATGCTAACTGATCTTATACTGGTCTCAGACTACTGAAGCGTGAATTAGTTCTCTGCGGTTTACATATGTTAGATATGGTCACATTTATCTAGAATTTGTTCACAGGATTTGGGCCTTATTTATATAATGGTCATATCCATGAAATTTCTGCAGTCATGAAGTTTCATGATAAATTTGCAAAGGTAAAGTCATGGTCTAACTTTGCCTCACTAGAGCACGGTATAGCTGAATGAATATATTATTCACTGTTGATTTTCCACCACACTGATTGCTCTAACTCCATTCTGAACTCCTATGGCACCTGTTTTAACACCTCCCTTCTCTCTTTTTGTAATTAATCACACCCCATCTCCACAGACCCTGGAGAGATTGACTCAGGGCAACCAGAGAGAATGGAGAACTGAATTTAATTAAAATCAAGCAGTACATTACAATGCTCAGAGCCGAGCTAGAAATGCCAGGTCAGCAAAGAGTGATGGAAATAGCCCAACCACTTCTCAGGTTATATTTCTGAGACAAAAATAAAAATGAATGCATTGGAGGGACTCATCACTGTGCTGCCGTTTTTTGTTTTTTTTTTTGCTGACAAAAGGCCTTTTTGTTTTAGCATGAGCTCATGTTCACCAGAGATACCTGTCAGAGGAACGTTATTGTGCCTTATGAAAAGAAGTGTGCTGAAAAGCATGCACTTCTAAAGTCGCAGAGACAGCTTGAAATGCTAGAACAAGTTAAACATAGATTGCATTAAAAAAGAAAAAAAGACTTTCTTTCTATGTTTAGCTAGTAGGTAATGAAGATAAAATCATTTTTTTACTTCATCACACTAACAGATAGATTTGCTTGAGGGAGTGAATTTAATTGAAATTATAATAGTAGCCCTGAGATTTCACTGCATTTTTAATATTCAGTATCCCTGAGAGTTCACTGCTTTGTCTTTTATATAAAACACTTGAACTTTAATGTGAGGTCAGAACATTTTTGGTAATATTGTAACATTATAAGTTCTCTTCACATTATGGCAGCTGTCAAAAAATACTGGCACAATAAAATAGTGTATGTGTAACAGCCAGGTAGAGGTATCGGGACAGGAACGAAAAAAGTCCTAGGAGCAGGTGCTTTTTATCTTCATACAGCTGCTCGGATATAAAAATAACAGGACAATTGAAGGCCATGTACATTACCACAGAACAATACTGCAGGTTGCTTGCACTGCACCATGCAATACGATTACTGTGTTCATTCACTCATCTTCAGTAGATGCTTTAATCTGTTCAACGTTGCTGTTACAAAATTACTGATTTGTTCAGATTTTAGGAATGGAACAAGGTGGAATTGTTTACAATTTAATGCAAGAGCAGGCAGGACTGGTATTTAAAAAAAAAAAGTTCTGCACACACTTCTACATCCCACAATCTCTTTAAAAAAAAAAAAGAAATGATCCAACCGATCAGAACCAAAAGACATTCTCTACCTGTCAATCATATCACTTGTCATTTCAGAACGCACCAATCTTGTACTTGTATAGACTGCCTTGCACACAAGTGCAAATGTTTTGGGGTTGTGACAATGAATGCACCACTTAAAGGAGGAGCTGTTTGAATTTCAAACCACGTGGTTTCATCTAACTTCCACCAAAGTTACTATCCATAGATCCATTTTCCTGTACCGCTTATTCTAGACAGTTTCACAGGGCGCCTGGTGCCTAATTCAGGCTCATATTCAGTTCTCACCTGATTTGCTACTAAAACTACGCAGGGTTAAGCATGGCCAGTACCTGGAATGGAGACCTACTGGGGAAAACTAAGGCCCTGTTTACACTAGTGTGTTTTCATTTTAAAATGAAAACGATCCTCGTCCATACTGGCGTTTCCGCTGTGTTTCATAAACGATCTCCGTCCACACTACACGACCGATGAAACGTCACATGACCATTCATGCACACTGGGCATGCGCATACAAGTGTAAACAGGAAGTTGGTAGCTAGTCCAATCCAGTGTACCATGTAGGGCTTATGCCCCTGGAAATGAGATTTGTTACCAATTGCTGTAATCATATTTTGCCTCTTGCACATGTAGGAAGCTGCAGTTTTATAAAATACAGAATTTAACTGCACAATGGCTGCTAAGTATGACAACAAAGCCAGCAAAGTTTGCTTCTCAGTCTCGATGTTGGTGTGTATACGATAAAGGTAGTGTAATGGCCATGTGGTAGGGGCTTGACGAATCAGGGAAGGATACATGATGATCCAGAAGACCCAATCAGGGGGAGAATGTGGGAGAAGCCACGCCTTCGTTTTCAAAAGTATTCGTTTTGGTCTGTTTACACTGAAACGTGAGTTTTCAAACTAAAACGGGGTCTTCAGCATTTCCAAAAGTCTCCGTTTTTAAGGGTAGAAAACACCGGAGGAGTGTTGAGGACAGGCGTAGCAATAGCCAAAGTTATGCGTTTTTAAACGAAAACACACTAGTGTAAACAGGGCCTACTGGAAGTGGTATTAGTGGGGCCAGCAGGGTTCGCTCACCTTGTGGTCTGTGTGTAATGCCCCTGTATAGTGACGAGGACACTATACTATAAAAACAGCACCATCTTTCGGATGAGATGTTAAACCGAGCTCCTGACTCTCTGTGGTCATTAAAAATCAAAGGACACTTATTGTAAAAGAGTAGGGGTATAACCCCGGTGTCCTGGCAAAATTCCCCCATTGGCCCCTTAATAATCTCTATCCCTGAAATGGCTACATCACTCTCCTCTCCACTAATAGCTGGTGTGTGGTAGGTGTTCTGGCGCACTACGGCTCCTGTCACATCATCCAGGTGGATGCTGCACACTAGTGGTGGTTGAGGTGATTACCCCCATACTATGTAAAGCACTTTGAGTGTCTAGAAAAGTGCTATATAAATATAACTGTAACAGGGTACAAGGTCTGTGGAAACCCTGGATGGGGTGCCAACCCATCGCAGGGCACAATTGCAAACACACTCATACACTCATACACTCATTCACACGTGACGGACAATTTAGAGATGCCAATCAGCCTACAACTTATGTCTTTGAACTGGGGGAGTCGATCTCCCAACCCTGCAGGTGCGAGGAAAACTAAAGTCACCAGATGTACCTTTAATAGGAATGTGTGTGAACATAATTTTCATCTGGTCCCAGGCTGCTTCTAGCAGACTTAAATCAGCATGCAATATGGAATGTCCTCCAGCAATATATTCCACTAAGAGATATGGATATAGAGTGAGAAAGAAATAAAAAGAATGCATCACCTAGAGACGTAGCTATTGGAGCTCAGTGTGTGAGATGCTGGACTTTTCAATGTCACCGGGAACACTGTGCATGCGGCCAGAGCAGACCTGTTATGAGGCAGAACCGGACCAGATGATGATCAGAACAGAAGGCTTGCACTTCCTGGTGCTCTGTGCCTTTAGTCATCCCTTCCAGCTGCCCATCTTTGAGCACAAGACCCAACAGGAAGCTGAACTCTCCCCAAAAAACACAGACAACAGCTTCTGCTTTATGCACGTTTTAAAATGTGCACTGTTATAAAGCTGCCCTTTTATAGCCATATTACATCTTTTTTGCAGATTCATTTCTAATGAGTGCAACTGGTCTCTGATCAGTGGCAAAAGAGAGATATACGGTGTAAAACTGTACTGTAAAAAATATCCCATAAACATTTTCTCCTGTTTACTGAAATGGATAAAAAGATTCAATATTCAAGCTCAAGAGAAAGGGTGAGGTGATTTTTCAACTTATCAACTTATTTCCACATTATGCTCGGATAATGTGAAATATTTCTTCTTCATATCAGGGTATTAAACATAACTAAAAGAAAAAAAGGCTATCAGCAGTACTAAAATGATCTCTTGTAGTGTTTATTAAAAAATTCAGCACAATACTAGCTGCCTGACCAGCTTTTTATGCAAAAGGCATTAAAATTATAAAAAGAATGAAACATTTTGTTTAATGAGAGAAATCAGATGATGTTTTGTGCATTTTATTTTTGTATGTGGCTCTGTGTAAAGTGAGACATTTCTTGTTCATTTTTTAGGACTGTCCAGTCACCAAATCTGACATGTAACAGGGAGATTTAAATAGACATTTAACATTACCTGAAAATCCAGGATTTAAAACTATATGGCTTATAAATACATGCTAACCAATGTATTTCCTACCTCAACCCTATGACTTGACTTTGTCTGTAGTCTGGAGATGTAATAAAAGTGCTTCTTGACCCCTCACTTGAATGAATGATACAGACCCATCATTAAACAGCAGCTTTTTGCTTTTTTGTGTGTGCTGTTAGTAGGTTAAAAGCTTGTGCACACCTGACTTATGTTCCACACTCTTACATTTTATGTCGCCTTACAGCTGTCTGGAAAGCATCCATGCATATCAATTTAGTTCTCCTGACTTTTTATGAAGAGGCACTTCCTAGCACCTATTGTTGATTCACACACCTTGTATCCTACGATTAGTATCCAGCATCTCAGCAAACAGGCCATATTTCACTTAGATCGCATCACTAACACAGTGTCCTGCCTTGTGGCCCGTTTGGGCGTCTCAGTAATGGCTTGGAAAATGTCGGTGTCGATAAATCTCTCCTGTGTGTGCCCATAGCGAGCTGTCCCACCGGACCACTCCAAGCCTCGTGCTCTCCAAATACATTACTCTCTGGAGAGATAAGATGACGGCTTGTAGAAATTTCATTTTATATTCGCCGGAATCCATTATGGAGTGAGCTTGTGTGATACACTGTTGCTCCCCACGTGCTCAGTTATTCTTATCTGTTTGTCTTCTTTGAGGAGTTGAGGCTGGGGCTCTGTTTGGCACAGCATGCCTGCCTACATGTGAAGTGTTTTTTTTTTTTTAATACAAATGATCATTCAGAAATTGTCAGCGTCATTGTTCTGCTGTTAATTAGGGAACATCTTAGTCTTAATCCAACTTTGCGCTTTATACAGTACGCTTAGCATCTTTCAAATTTAGATATACATGGCAATCTGAATAAACCTTCATAAACAACTACAACAACACAGTTTTTAATAAAAACCTATAATGGTGCATTTTATATAACAAATGCAAAAAATACATACAGCAAAGGACACATTAGATTGACATTCAAACAAAATGTCTTTGGCAAATCAACACACAATTAATAAAAGTAATTTAAAAAATGTAAACACGACGATGACGTAAC
This sequence comes from Prietella phreatophila, assembly GCA_025728095.1. Taxonomy (NCBI): domain Eukaryota; kingdom Metazoa; phylum Chordata; class Actinopteri; order Siluriformes; family Ictaluridae; genus Prietella; species Prietella phreatophila. The sequence continues at coordinate 11,371,810 of JAOUWY010000065.1, read as the reverse complement.
ACAAAAACACTTCGTACAAGAAAACTGTAAAGTAAAAAAAAAAAAAAAAAAAATTAAACAAAGTTTTGGCAATGTGATGCCCCATAAGAAGCATCTTGTCTAAATCTGCATTTCGATCCATGCAAAACTGGGCTGGATTGTACTCAGGCTTAAATAAGCGAGGCCTAGAATGTCCCGGCCTTAGCACCGTACATTTGTCCCGTGCTTTTCCACAAAATTACAAATATCCCAATGAAGGCCTTTATATAGTGCAAATAGGCTGGCTGCTGTCTTGAAAGTTGATCCTATGAAGGTCATTTTCGGAAAGGGGACTGCGAGACTGTTTTTGGTTTGGGTCCTGGAACAGGTCTGAAAGGGAACAAAAAGACCCATTTAAATGTTGTTTTCGTAAAACGGACTTTATTAAAGCGTAAAACACAATATCCTTCTTACCACTTATAACCACATGGATATTATAAGTTTCTTTCTTTATTTTTATGTAACCGAAAGAATTTGTTCCTATAACCACTGTTTAAAATGACACACTCCTGTGTGTTTGCTTTATAAAATATTTTAAAGTGTGTGCACAGTCTTCGGTTTCTTTCCTAGATTTGCTCTTGACATTTTTTGATGCACCACACAGGTGAAGGATTTGAATTTGGCTCTGTCTGAACCCAACCGAGCCATTCTTTTCACTTTTGTCCTGTTTATTCCCATGTCAACTGAGGCAAAATAATAATCGCGCACTGTGTTTACCGCCCCGTGTGAAAATCCCCCAAACACAAAATGGATGTCCCAACAAGCTTATCAAAAAAAAATCCTCTTCTCACAGCATGTGGCTGATTTTTCCAGGTGCATGGTTTTGCTGATCATGTATCACTGTGGCTGCTTCACAGCCTAATTCATATTTCATTGCACAGTGCTGATGGAGTCACTGACTTTTGCACCGATATGAGATTTGCTTTTCAATTTCTTTACTAGCAGCTAAAGTTTGGATGCAGGTAGGCAAGAAAGGCTTCTTCTGTGTGAGAGAGCAGCTTCTACACAAAGCTTCAGTCCTCCACAGGGAGACGTAAAGCAGCCTTATCTATGCGCTTAAGCTCTATATGCAGTGGAGACTGAGCTCTGAGGATTGTATCGATGGACATGTGGAAGGATAAAGATCAGCGGAAGGTCTGAATGGAGGCGCCAGTGTTCCTTTTTAGTTAATACTGGACGCTTTTGTGTTCAAAGATAACAGACTGATGTGAGGATTATAATAAAGCATTGGCTTTTGAGTTATCTGAGCCTATTCAGTGGTGTTTTGGTGCGGTGAAAGAATATAAAATAAATACAGGAGATTAATCAAACTCTTGCATTTTCACCAAGGTTCTGAAAGCTTTCGCAAAACAAAAGAGTGTGGAAACTAAACAAATAAGAACTAAACACTTCCTGAAGGAGTTTCTGTTCTACATTTCTAACAGGGAACAAGAGCAGGATGTAAACATAAGTGACACACACTGTGTGATGGTTGCGACATATCAGAAAAATTACAAAAACGAACACATGCCACTTGCTGTAAGACACGTCACTAGAAGCAGGTATAAATACACTACTTGTGTTCAATGCTAAACATAGGGAGAAACATCTGGCTTTGCTGATGTGCTTTTCAACACACTTTAGTAATTATGTTGGTTAATCACGGGTTAGTAAAAACATGAATAAGAGGGTCAGCCATTTTTGAAGCTTGCATTTGGCCAATTAGTGATGTTCAGTACAACAGGCTGTAGCAGCCAGCAGGGACTAAAAGGTTCTTGGAACTACACCCCAAGAACTAAAATTGGCTTCAATTTCTCTAGTGAATATGTCTCTAATGTTACAGGAAAAATCCCATGCTTAATCCGGATATATGTCTAGAGCAGGGGTCATCAACTAGGGAACCACGGTCTGATTGCAGACGCTGCAGCCCTGTATTTTGATCTGAACACTTGAAAAAAATATCGTTTCAGAGCTGATCAGCATATGAACAATAGCATATGATTGTAGTTTAGCCACTTCAGTTTTCTTTCACTTCAGGACATGTAGCAGATTATCAGTTTCTCTGCAGCAGTAATGCAAATTATTCAGCTGGAGGAATTTAGCTTGACATGTCTTGTTACATGACTTGTTAGAAATAAAAGTCAATCACAAAAACAGAATGTATAATTATGACTGGACAGAGAACTATGCGTTATGTGAATTGCCACAGTGAAACGAAACATAACTACTTCAAATTGATGGGTCTTATTTATAGCCATAAACGATTCAGTAATGGTTAAGCATAGCTGTTGTTATTGTCATGGACCTTCGTAGCAAGGAATTTAAACTGAATACCACTAGTCTAGAGTGCTGGGACTCAAAGACATTGGCATGTGCAGTACACATTGTAGTACTTAATTGATAAAATACATTTCTGTAATAGTTCAAAATATCCATTAACTTTGGTATGCTGAGGCTTTCTCACCTGAGTGCTCTGAGAGGAGGAATGGCGGTGACCTTGCCCACAGGCTTGGGGCCTGCCGCAGGGGGCATCATCACTAGCAACCCCCCAGCTCCACTGGAAGGTTTGGCCTGGGCTCTGCGGCTGGGGCTCATAGGGAGAGGCCTCTGTGGGGGAGTCGGTGAAGGCTTCGGCTGGATCACTGATGCCATCTGGAATTAAAGCAAAAGACAAAGGGGGGGGGGGTGACTCAGAGCACCTTAGATAAATGACTGCACCAATAATTGTACTAAATTATATCGTTCGACCTGAGCACCATGTTGATCAATGACATCCTACTTAGCAACTGGGACATAAAAAGCACACCAACAAATGCATACTAATGCAGCCACAAAGACCTACATCTGCTTCCTGCAGCATTCATAATTATGGGAGATGCAAATCAGATCCAGCCATCGTACTATAAAACAACCCACCAGTCTTAATTTCTCATAAAACACTGCTGCACTAGTGTAACAAGCTCATCTAATGTCATGAGTTTTTAACGCAAACATTTGCCCTGCACAGATTTTCCCTGCTTTTATACATCTGGTTCAATTCATAAAGGCCTTGATTATTCTCAGATAAAAAACGTGCTAACGTAGTGCTGGAGCTAATAAAGCTCAACTCTATCTCATGCCACAAGTGGAAAAGTAATTTCTGAGTGTTTCTGCCAAAGTGCTTATCTGTCTGGACACATAAAGGAGGAAGTGTGACGACTGTGGTTCTTACCACTGGGCTTCGTGTGGGGTTGAGGGGCAGGGGTTTCTTAGGAGGGCTGAGTTTGGCAGCAGTAGGACTGCACTTGGCTTCCTCCAGAGATTTGCTGGTGGGAGGAGGAGGCCGAGGCACTTTGACATCACGGAAGTGGGGGGAGGGGGCAAGCCGGAGTGGATGGACGATGTTGACCGGCTGTGTGCCATTGGAGGCAGGGCCTGGTCGCAGAGGGAGGACTTCCTTACTTGTATGAGGTAGCTGCAGAGGGGAATACAACACAAAGTAATCAAAAATACTATATAAGTATTGTTTAATACTATACCAATTATTAACATCATCATTGGAAAATTTCGCATTTACATATAGCTGCTCATTAGATAGTAATAAGAATTTGTGATGATAATAATAATAATAATAATAATAATAACAATATGCTTTATTCTTTGTTGGTTCTCTGTACCTTAAGATTGGCGCTTTTGTTGGACGGTCCCACTACCTTCAGATGGAAAGCTGGGTTTAAGTGTCCATTCTTCCCCACTGAATTTTCATGTCTGGTGAAATAAAATCATACAGAATTCTCTTAAAAAAAAGATCTTCTGAAGGACATTCCTTCTATTTTAGAGTGCGCAGAGACTGATGACATATGTTGAAGAGATTTATTTTCTTATTAAATTATTTTAAATAGAAGTCCAAGGACAAACATAGTCTTTCAAAAGACAAAGCATGTTGTGAACGTGTCTAGTCCATTTTTAGGGCTTTAGTTTTTGCATGGTATTTTGATGGTATAATGCTGGGGTTTTGCTACTAGGTCTGCAAGTAATCTTTACTGCTGCCAGCTGCTAGCTTTAAATCAGATAAAAAAATTACTGCCATTATGCAGAGTACGAGTATAAAGCCAATGAAATGCAGTGGTAATAAACAGACATGCTGCTTCTGTAGCATTTTTGGCATCTTCTTGGGTTCATCCCACTGCTGATGCCATGGTCTGCAAAAAGCTTACAATGCATGCATCGCATCTCACTTATTGAACAATATCGACCAGGAGAAGGGTATAAAAGAATTTCCAAATATATCATGGAACACTGTAAAGGCCAACATCAACAGATAGAGAAATGGAGCACCACAGTGACATAACAGAGAACAGGACATCCCTCTAAAATTTACAAAAGGACAGGATAAAACTTACCAGGGAGGCTGTCAAGAGATCTATGGCAACATTGCAGGAATATATGACAAATACTGATTACTCTAGGAATCTCTCATATTCTTCAAATGGCTAGATGGTAGCCCTTTCTCACAAAAAACATCTCGGTCCAAATAAATCACCCCAAACTATGTGACAAAATGTGTTATGCTCTGATGAGAACAGTTCCATAAAGTAGAATAATTCCACATGGTATGTTTGCCATCGCTCAAAGAACACTATACCCATGGTGAAGCATGATGGTGGCAGCAGCATGCTTTAGGGCTACTTTTCTTCAGCCAGAACTGGGGCTTTTATCAAGGTGAAGGGAATCATAACTAGCTACAAATATCTGTCCATTTAAGTGCAAAACCTTCAGGTATCTGCTAGTAAGCTGGAGATGAAATGACCAAAAGCATACATCCAATTCAGCAAAAGAATGGCTTAACCAAAAGAAGATCAATGTTTTTGAATGGCCTAGACAGAGCCCAGACCTTAATCCAACTGAAAACCTGTGGGGGACCTGAATCGATCTGTGCACAGGAGATGCCCTCACAATTTGTTGGACAAATTGTTGCACATCTTTTTCTTCATTCTGCATTTGTGTTTAAATGTGAGGTGCGAGTGTACTGAAAAGAAGTTTAAATGTTAATTGAGAAGCTCATTGAGAAGTTATAACCAGTGGCACTTTGATAGTTGGACATTTGAAACCTGACACATGAAAAGTGGCTTCATGCACGGTATGTTTATTTTGTCTAACTAAAAGCTTAAAAAAAAAATAAATAAATAATAATAATATATTGTAGTAATGCATGCTTATAATATTTGTGCTCTATTTGTTCAATAGAGGCAATTTTCAGCATATAGTGTATGAGCTGGCATCACAATCCTTGTTTTACATTTAGGGCCAACACAAAGTGTTTTTATAAAATATGGTAGTAACAGAAGAATACTTTTGGCCAAAATCAGAAATGATCAAAATAATATTTAATACAGCTAAATATCATGTTGTTGTCACTTTGTTCATGAAAGCAGCTGGAGTTATCCTGGTGAAGTCTACGGGTCAAAAGTAACTGTGTATTATTTTGAAAAAGCCACTGCGGTGAGTCACTGATGCACAATTTTGCTTTAAATGGATTGAGCAGAGATGTTTGCTTTGGATCTCACAGCAGCATGTTTAGTCCTTATGTATCCATTCAAACACAACCCCTTTTTACAACGAGGCCACGCCTACAAAATTCAACACCATGACCTTATTACTGCATTTGCAAAATGGGTGATGAAGTGAAAATTCTGTTTATAAGCCTGTTATAATATTTGTGAGAAAACCATTAGCAAAGTTTGTGTGTCTTTATAACTGAAGATCTGGGCATGAAACACCTTGACTCTAACATACAGACTAGGGATGCAAACATATACAAATACATAATCTGAACTGAACAGATAATGGGCTCTAAATAAATACTAATACAGATATGAATAGGAGGTTCATTATTCGTGTTTTTTTCTAGAAAGCTTGCAGAAATCTAGTTAAAACTAGAGGTTTGCATAACACTTGAGTCCTGCATGTTGCAACAAAAAACATTGCACAAACAGGAAGTTTTTTACTTTCATGTGAGTGAGAAATGAGATATGATGTTCAGTGGACAATGAAAGAGTATAATTTTCACATTCACTAATAATGTGAATTTGAGTCACTGTGCAATGCATTTACATGTTTCATTCATTCATTCAGTCCAACAGCCTGGTCAGAGCCACAATGATTTAAATAAGGCTAAAACCTGTTCTGTGTACTGATATACAGAAATATATGCAGATAATAATACAGACAGGATATAGACCAGAAATATTTTATCATAAGGTTGCACACATGTCTCAAAACCCAATAAAGACCATATTTAATCTACAGAAGAGAATCATCTTATTATTCTCACCAATCCTATGATGTCTTTTTCAGTTGCTCAAACTTTTTTTCTTTCTATGCAAGCATTTTTGTTGACTGGCTGATAGTATACCTGTTGTTAGCCTTGCTCTTCTGCCTCTGTGAGAGCCATTTGTGGTAATAGGAGGTCTTGATTTTGATGCAGTAAAAGGCGATGAGAACAGCAGGCAGCAGCACCAGAAAAGCAAAGAGGAGGCCGACAACTAGCCCCACCTGGCCTAAGTGCACACAGTAAATACACAAAATTTTCAGTCAGACATGAAAACACCACTTTTACTGAAGAGTGCAGAGCTCTAAGTACAAAAATAATAGAGTGCGGGAAAGCACTATATAGTTACAAAATACTGAATTATTGATTACTGAGAGAGATTTTTTCATTACATATGAACTGAGCCTGGGTCACAATTCAACTGAGATGGTCATAAAGTGAAAAAAAAGGAAAGGATGGCGATCAATAATGATGGTGCCATTTTGATAAAAGGTGAGTATGTGTGAAAGAGAAAGATGGGAGAAGATAGGAGACTAGATAGAATAGAGACACCAAAAAAAAAAAAGAAGAAGAAGATAAAATCGCTAAATGTTTTAGAAAGATGGGGTAGAATGAGGCTAGAAAATGAAGGTATAGCTGGAGGGAGGGAGTGAAGATGAGCTCACTGTCATATTGCACCGGTCCACTGTCCATGCTGCCTCCCAGCCCTGGTTTATCACAAAAGGGTGGTGCCCAGCCTCGGTTACAGTGGCAGTTACTGTTGCTGTTACACACCTGCATACAAAACAGCACCTTACACTGAAGAAGGACAAATGGAAATCTCCTGCTTTCATTTAGGGCTCAATTTAATTCAATTTCATTTGTGTAGCACTTTTAACAATTGTCATTGTCACAAAGCAGATTTACAGAAATACAGATATTGATTTAGATCGATAATGTGCACGGAAGAGGCAACATTGACAAGGAAAAGTCGACATGAAGAAGAAACTATGAGAGAAACCAGACTCAAAAGGGAATTCGCTCTCCTCTGGATGTTTCATGTTTACTGTGTTATCAGGACAATCAGACACACATCAATAAAACATATTTTCTCCAGCTTTCTACAGTTGCAATCAACATTATTCAACCCCCAATGCAAATCAGGTTTATTGTCAAAATTTACAGACTTTCAGCTGTTTGTAATGAACAAATCAAACAAAAGCAATTTAAATAGTTTAGCACAATGAATGCTTCAAGTGGTTCCCCAAACTCAACTGAAAATGCAACTTATGATTTCTCCAGTCTCAAAATTATTCAATCCCTTCATGGCAAGCATATTTAGTACTTAGTAAAGCACCCATTTGCCATTATGACCTGCTGCAAACGAGATGCATAGCTTCTGGCAGCGTTCCTGAGGAATCTTAGCCCATTGCTTATGAGCAATGGCCTCCAGTTCAGTAATATTCTTGTGTTTGTGTGCTGCAAACATCTTCTTCAAATCCCACCAGAGATTTTCTATGGGGTTCATGTCAGGTGACTGTGATGGCCCTGTAGAATCTTCCAGGACCTCTTCTGTAACCAAGCCTTGGTGGAATTTGAGGTATGCTTAGGATCATTGTCCTGTTGGAAGGTCAGTGACGCCCAAGCTTCAGATTCCCCACAGACGACATGATGTTTTCTCCTAGGATTTCTTGATACTTCAATGAATCCATCTTACCTTTTACACGGTGCAGGTTTCCATTGTCAGAGGATGCAAAGCAGCCCCAGAGCATCACCAAGCCACCACCATGCTTGATTGTGGACAGAGTATTCTTTCTTTATTCTTCTTCCTCCAGAAAAGTTATTTTTCATTGGTCTACAGAACAGAATATCAAAAGCATCTGTGGCTTATTTATATGATTTTGATTTTATTGTGCTTGTGGGTCAGTAGTGGTGTATGGATTGGACTTCTGGCATGGAAAGCTTCTGTGTTTAGTGTGTGCTCTCTGAAACCTTGGTAGCTTTTGCCACAAAGTCTTGCTGCAGGTCTTTTGCAATCACTCAAAAGTTTTTCACAACCTGCCTTCTCAGAAATCTGGTTGCAGCCATTGATAGCTTCCTTTTTCTGCCCTGTCCAGGTGTTTAATAAATTATCTACCTCCAGCCAGTTAAAGTATTTCATGTGTTCCAGCTCAAGCACACCTGGTGCAACTAATGAAGCAGTTGATTAGTTGCATAAGCTGTGTTTTAGACAAAACCTGTTCTGCATATTTGTGCTGTAATGAGGGATTCTATTCAGGGGCTTGAATAATTTTGAAACTGGAGAAATCATTATAAGTTGCATTTTCTGTTGAATTTGGGGAAACCACTTGAAGCATCCTTTGTGTTGAATTACTTCAATTGCTGTTGTTTGATTTGTTCATTGCACACAGCTGAAAGTCTGTACATTTTGACAGTAAACGTGATTTGCAATGGGGGTTCAATAATTTGGATTGCAACTGTATTCTTCTTTTAACTGTACACCCTTGCTTACTTGAACAAGTTACAATTCTTGTAAAAAAAAGGGGTATTATGGCAAGCAATTGAAGTGATTCTTTAAAACTGTTCTCTGCTTTAATTACTGATTCTGGGACAAATTTGTTTACTCGCACTAAATTTACATTTTTCCATTTAAAACCTTCTCAATGCTTGCATATAAAGTTCATTTTGATGGCATAAAAGTTGGATGTGATGCCTGAAGTATGTATTCTGAACTAGTTTTAAGCTAGCTAGTTAACAAAAGCCACTAATATTAGTGAATAACAAATCATTCTGGTTCTGAGTTATTGTCTTTTTCTGCTATTGAATAAATATTTGACAATATGACAAAGAAAATCTGAAACTATTTTATCCTAAAATGCTATGTGTATCTACTTCCGACCTTATGAGATAGTTTACTAACAGCTCACATCATGCTAGCTGTTGGCAGGAGAACATGGTGGCTTTTCCACACTGCATATTCATAGATCCTGGAATTTTCTTTTATGAGAGTAAATGTGTTAAGATGTTCTTAAGCCAAAAAACAATGTATTATTCCACACAGAACATTCTAATGATTTAAAACTACATTCCAATGATTTAAAACTACATGTTGATGGGCAGTCCGATACCATATAGCTGCAATTGTTTTGAGGTGTGTATTGAAAATGAATTTCCCTCTACTCTAATTGCAATGCTTATTATGCCAACTCTATTTCATGCTCAATATCATACTAAATCCACAGAAAAGTAGAAGAAAAGGCTTGCTGTACTGCAATAACGTTTATTTTGCTCATGAGCCACGCACACCTCTAAGCCACAGGATCAATGCTGAATCAACTGATAGCGTAAAAGAATAATAGGAAAGGGCTTTTTGAGTCACTAATCCACCTTCCAAGCATTTTCTTGTTTGGCTGCCCTTTCAAAACCTGACAGAGCAAACAAGTGATAAATAAAGAAATGAGAGAATGGAAATAAAGGCGGAGGATGAGAGAAAAGGCAAAAGGATTAAGAAAACCGTAGTTGGGTGTTTATGCTGCTTGGAGGCTGTTTACGACCATTTGCACAAAACACATGAATAAACTGCACCAGCTTAATTTAGGAAAATGTTTCTTTTCAGAGTACCAGTAGGGACAGGAATGTGAGTGACCGTGGGGGTGGTATTAAAGGATTTAGAGGTGTGAAATTCAGCCTGACTCAGGGTTGAGAAGAGTTTAGTTCAGGATGAATACTAATGTTTATGGTCATGGTTTGTGGGAGTAAAATTCCATTTATTTTAGACTGGTAACATAAAAGAAGTGATAATTTTGTTTCTTACCCCATGACCATTGCAACGGACAATGCAGGACTCCAGCTCGGTGAAAGAAGCATTTTTGCACCGACGATCCTTGCACACCTGGATGAGTAAAAATTATTAGTATTTTTAAATACAGCTTTAACAAGTGTCAAATTCAATTTAGGCACAGATAAAGAGGATGGATCACCTGACACAAATCACTATAAATGCTTTAATAAAAGACAAGATTAGTGTGTGATATAATCTCATAAAATAATCCTACAACATTTCCACTGTATAATAATCTCATCTAGTTAAATGTGAAATGATCTTATATCTGTTCTAAAGTGATATCCAAGCAAGTCAAGCATTTAATTTAGAGTATAACACAGTAAGCATTTAAGC
>JAOUWY010000065.1:11236211-11253319 GCA_025728095.1 Prietella phreatophila | reverse complement strand
GTGTGTGTGTGTGTGTATGTGTGTGTGTGTGTATAGCAGTATGTGTTTGGAGCAGTATGAGTGTGTGTGTGTGTGTGTGTGTGTATAGCAGTATGTGTGTATAGATGGGGGGGTGGGTGAATGAATGAATGAATACACATTGCACTGAATCAGTCTGTTGTGCTCCAGACAGCAGAGTGAGGGAGGAAAAGTGTGAAGTGTGCTTTGTACACTTCATAGAGCACATAGGATTTTAACCAATATTCCAGCACTTGCTGTCGCATCTGTAGCATATGTGCAATTACCATAGGCGGTCATTTCTACACGTTTCCCTGTGCAGAGAAAATAACAAACAAATCTGGACCATTATGTGTAAAAAGGCTTGAGGATTACTTTAAGAACAAAATAGTCATGCCTAAAAACATTTTTAGTTAAATGCCTAAGTGAAAATGTGTTATAAAAGTTGTCAGAGTAACTTGAAATAGGAATTAATCCTAGGAGTAAATTTTATGCATTGCCATAAATTGACCAGCCTACACCCTGTTTCTGTAGACGAGCCAATAGAAGTGCAGAGTTAGTATCTGATGTTTTCGTGGGGGGAAAATGGAGGAATTCATTTTTGATTAGATTTGGGTTCAATCTGACTAGTCAGAACAAGAAAATGGTTTTCCACGAGATGGTAGCAGTGGAAAATGCCTCATATCCAGTCATATTAAAGGACGAGCGCTACCATGATGCTTATTTCCACATAAAACGATGCAGTCAGTTGTTATACATGAAGAAATTGACCTCAGTATTGGCTTTGTCACAGGCGGCGGTGTATTAATTTGCTGAAGTTGTTCGTTCTGTGACCCGGCACTCCACCTGAGCGGTATCCGAGCGCTCCTGAAACTATTACAGCGCTTTCTGCGTCTATTCGTATTTACAGTACGCTTGTAGAATTTTGTGCCTTTATGCTCTTGAGATCAAATGAACAGAGCAGCCAGATAACCACATGTGGCCTAACCCAAATGTCCTGCGTTTATTACATTTTTCTTATAGTGATGTAAGACATTGTTAATGTAATGAATAACACACAGACTGTGTGCTGCATGCCACAGTGCACTGTTTTCATATAGGGTGTGTTATTCCACTTACATGACATAGATAGTCATTCCCTTACCAGCTCCAACCCAGTAAGGACTTGCTTATTTAAGTGTATTCTTCAGGATAAAGCATTTTTGTACATTACAAAGCTTCTAATGCTTAAGTAAAAGCGTAAATCTTCTGATTCCTAAGAATTATTTAGCCAAACCAAAATCTTCGTCTGGGAGGCTTTATGCATTCCAGCCCTCTATACAAAAGGAAGTCAGTTCTTGCATTCCCTCAATTATCATTTAAAAATATAATCACTGTAAAACTGTACATCATATGTTACAGTACATCTCACCTGATCCTACTCGCAGTAGTGTTGTTTGATTGTTTTTTGGTAGGGGTTTAATGCTGAATCAAGGTAATGGAAGTGAAAATGACAGTGATCAGAAATGGATCAGAAAGGCTACGTCTAGATGCACCAATTTGTAGAGAGTAGCCTAATGCTGGGCAAACATGTGGTTCCACACGCCACCTGGTGTGGGGTTTATTTATTTATTTATTTTTATTAAAAAAAATTTTTTTTTTAATGGGCCAGCTACCACTAGTTTGGAATCTCTTGCAAATATTTAGTTTGGTAGGCATATTTTGGCTGAGGTATTTTGCAGATTCGTGCACATTTCTGCCGACTCAAACTACTATTGCGCTTGTCTGCCATCTAGTGGTAAGAATAATGTATGTAAGATTAGAATAACAAACAAGGTGGAAAATGGAAAATAACGACCAAGTTATTTTTGACCACAAAACCAGTTTTAACTGGCTGGCTGTTTCCCCCCCTCCCATATCTGCTACACAAGATGTAAATGGCAGAGGCTATGTGTTCTCACGCTACATGCAGGTAAAGTGGTTTCAGGAACTGTTTCTCTTTTAAAGGTCCAGACGTTGGTTTCTGTGTCTCATTCAGAATAACAGCTTTGACGTAATGAATGCAGGCGCACGTGGATGTTCTTCAGCAGGGTCTGCGTGTTCTTTGTAAATCGGTGAAAGCCTTGTCTATAGTAAACTGTGTTCTATTCTTGATCTCCATTCAAAAGCACAGGAATGAGTCCTTGAAGGTTGAAAGCAGGTTAGAAAAGAAGGATTCTGAAGTGAAGGAGAGAGTGAGTGATTAAAGAAGAACAAAAACTAGATAACCTGGGTATGATTATGGAAAAGCATGTGAAGAAGCTTACTGTTCTAACCTGATCAGTTTTTAAAAGTCAAATATTGTCTTTGTCCACAGTTTCAATATCTCTCTCTCTCTATCTGTCTCTCTCTCTCTCTCTCTCTCTCTCTCTCTCTCTCTGTCTCTCTCTCTCTCTGTCTCTCTCTGTCTCTCTCTCTCTCTCTCTCTCTCTCTCTCTCTCTCAGCTAACACAGATGCCCTGAAGGCCATGGTTACTGAGAACAGCATAGACTCTGATGGGTAAGATACATTATTTGTTACAAAACATTTCTATTTTTACAGTGTATTCAGCATGGGGAGCTACACACATGGTTTCTGGTGATCTCTAGAAGGGTGAGCTTCAGAAATATTGGCACCCGTCAATGGAATAGGCAAAAGAAACATTGCACACAAACTTGTAGTGAAAATACTTACTATAATAAAAATCATATTCATGTTAATTTTGCTAAACCCTTCAGGAATATTCCAAATTAACCTATAAAAATTCAAGTCATCCATTGTTGCCTTTAGCCAAATATGAGTATTCACACCCAGCACTCAGAGCTTTTAGTGCGAAACTGACAAATGGCCGTTGACCGGCCCAGGTCTGATAATGGTCATGAAAAGCAGTTAAACATACCATTAAGCACAATTAGGGCAAATATAAAAGTGCAGAAAAATGTAAAAGTTTGCTGAGAAGAGGACACATTATCATACTGATTCACTATATGGCCAAAGGTTTGTGGACACCCCGACCATCGCAGTCATATGTGTGTTTTCACTAAACTGTTCCTCCAAAGTTGGAAGCACACAGTTGTATAGAATATCTTTGTATGCTGTAGCATTACAATTTCTTTTCACTGCAACTAAGAGACCCAAACCTGTTCCAGCATGACAATGCACCTGTACACAAATCGAGCTCCATGAAGACATGGTTTGCCAAATGTTAAGTGGAAGAAATCGAGTGACCTGCACAGAGCCATGATCGCAGCCCCACTGAACACTTCTTGGATGAACACTGACTGAGCTCCAGGCCTCATCACCCAACATCAGTGCCTGACCTCACTAATGCTCTTGTGAATTAATAAGCACAAATCTCTACAGCCACGCACCGAACTTTAGTGGAAATCCTTCTCAGAAGTGTGGAGGCTGTTGTAGCAGCAAAAGGTGGGGAACTGACTCCGTAATAATGCCTATGGCTTTGGAATGGGATTCAAAAAGCACATATGCATGCAATGGTTAGGTGTCCGCAAGTTTTTTTTTCATATAGTGTACCTCACACAGCGAGGAGCATGTTAAGGGAGATAAGAAAGAGATCAAATTGGAAAATTGACCCATATTGTCATGTTGTACAGTCAGCTATTTCACTCAGTGTCCATAACAAGCTATTTGCAAAGGGTTGAATGAAAGCCTAGTCCTGTTCTTTTTAGAGAAGGCTTCAGTAAATATCAGCCGTAAGGGCACCCGTAAAATTGGAACTAATGTTTTGCAGAAAAAAAAATCCTGTAGTTATGAAAACCCGTTTAACATTATTTTTAATCTCAAAATATCAGTTTTTGGATGTGTTATTTATTTTACTGTGCATATTGTTATTTTGACTCATTTTCATGAAGCAAAACAATAATCCTGTAGCTGTCTGACATGGAGAAAACTCAAGTGAGATGATTTTCGACAGCTGAGCTCCTTTAGCTTTTAGTATTTGATGATTGAAGGTCGATACCACAAGGTGGCAGTGTAGGCTTTCAAATAAAACCAAGATGCATAAAACCTCCTTTATGTATATTAAGATGAATAAAATTATTTGGGGGGGGGGTTCGGTCTGTAGCATTGTTCAGTTTAACATTACAGAACTGTTTCTGGGTAGATGTAGCCAATTCAGTGGTGTGTCCACTCACAAAATAGCAACTCTGTCGTGTGTGTATAGTTCGTCTTTCTGACACCAAATTGTGGGCATGAAAGTTTGTGTGTTTGTTTTCATTCAGCACTTCAGCCTTGATGTTATGAATGCACTCCTATATAAGTCCATGCGATGTAAGATTTAGTGAAAGCCTCTCATCCACAATACAAGGTCTTCACTCCATTCATAAGGGAAACATAAGAGTGAGCCGGTGTGTCCTTGAGGAGTGAATGCAGACTTGGTGTAAGAGGAGAAATCTCATGCGTGAAAAAGAGAGAAGGGCGAAAAAAGCGCGCACAGATGAGCTGGATAAGAAGCCGGGAATGCTTCTGGAGTATCAGAATAACACCGCAGTAGGGAGGATGACTTAATGATGGCAGCTGTGGAGACAGGGAATGAGGGAAGACGTATCATTAGGAGTCAAAGCACCCAGAGAGAATTAATGATTGACATGGTGGAAGAGCGTATGGATGAGTGGAAGGGACAGATTAGTTGCAGGCTGGAGTATTTCAGCGCAGTGACGTCGGACAGAGTGCTCTGGTTTCCTGACTGGACTGTTGGGTAGAGAGCCAGAGGAACACTTAGAGCAGCAGCTGGGAGGAGCCAGAGGCCTGTGTTAGGTAGACAAGGCGGGGCCAAGATTGGCGTGAGAGTTGATTGACAGATTGGGAAAAGAGTTGGGCATGATTTTCCCGGACATGCGTCGAAAGAAGTGGTTTCTAAATGTCATTATTTTGTAAAAGTGCTTATACTAAATCATTGTTAGTTTGAATGTCTCAGTCTTCAGCTTTTCAGTTCCTTCTTTTATAAACCATGCCAACCTTTAGACAGACACATACCTCCCTGCTGGTGTGTAGGTGTTTGAATTCAAGAAGGCTGTAAAAGCCTGTCTGTGCCATGTCTTTTATTCCTCTCTCATCCTTCCTGCAGATGGTCATTTACATAACGTCTCTGTCCCGATCTAACCCCGCCTTTTTAACACGACATGTTGCGCACCCTCAGTGGTGACCCGTATAGTGAAACAGAGATGCTGCCACTGAGGTACTGTTCCCCCTTGTTCGTGTAGGTTACAGCTGCTTTTCTCCCATCTCCAAAGTACGTCACATAAGGTGGACTGACTATGCTTAATGGCTGTAAGTGTGAAAGCGTGTGTACTGTACATGGTGCCCTGGGATCGAATGGCGTCCCATACAGGGTGTCACACCCAGTGTTCCTGGAACAGGCTCTGGATCCAACACCAGGATAAAGTGCTTACTGAATATAAATGAATGAAACAAAACAAACCCAAATAATTCGAACAGATTATGTAATCATTACATTTGCCAGAAAAATGTTTTACTGAATTATTCAGTGATGCTAGATAACCCTTAGTTTTGGTCAGAAAATTGTTGCTCATAGACCGTTGGGGGGGAAATGACGATATGGTAAAGAGATATTACTAGTAGTAACACCCTAATATGTGTCCTCAATGGGGGGAAAAAATGAACTGAAGCAAAACAAATACAATCTTTAGATGTCTCTCATTATGGCTTTTCTCTGTCTAGTCTCTTAATGTTTGATATGTTGTCTGTTTCTAGAGCTCCTGTAACACCTACCACACCAGCTCCTGCGTCCCCTACGAGCCCCGTGTCACCTGGAGCTCCTGCCGCAGCAGCCAAACACACCTGTAACCACCTTCACACCATCGGGGGAGTTATGGGGCACAACAACACGTGTCACCGCTGCAATCAAAAGAAATGGCCCCTCATGCGGCGTGGCTCGAACAGGAAAGTGGAACGCCGCTCACATGCCGGAGAGGTCACCGTGCTGGCAGTCGGCAGGTGTGTGTTCAACTGTGTGTGATTGGGAAAGTAACATGTGGTGGTTATATAGTCATTATAGCGCCTCCTACCATACAAGGCATTCTTTAACAACTTGCAACTCTATCCTGTGACTGCAGTATCATGACCAAAATCACAACGTGTAAAGCAGCCTTTAAGATGAATGAGAGTGTGTGGTGGTGATGTGCTCCACGAACAAGGAAGTTCATTGATTTTCTTTCCGTTCCTGGTGTGCGTCATCTGGTCTCGCACGGACGTACAGACACATGCAGATATTCTAAGCAGGTGCCTTTGTGTTTGTTATGACACACTGACTGACACGTTGACATTTTGGTGTGTACACATTTAACGATTACTTTAGATCAATTATGTCGCGTGGACGCGCGTCTGTGTCTCTGCGTGTGTCTGTGCGTATGTGGCTAGTCCCGGGCATCGCTCATTCTTGTGTGCTCTCTGAAGAGCAGTCTGTGTTTTGAATGCTAATCGAGCATTTCCTCATAAATGCATTGTGATAAATGAGAGTTTATGTCAGGGTCACCCTAGACCATGTGCATTTGTGGGGAGATTTAAATTAATTTCCCGATTTTATTTCATTCATTCCTGGATGAACGTTTGTGAACCGAACATGTGTGTAGTTAGTATTCGTTTTGTGTGCAAACAGAGTGTATGTGTGTTTTTATAGTGTGCTGAATGGCAGACTTAAGAGATTGAGTTGAATTTCAGGTTCCGTGTGACTAAAACCGACCCACGGCCGACCCGGGAACGACACAGCCTGCTGATCACTGAGCCTAACGGCAGTGTCCCTGCCACTTCGGTAAAGATAGAGGCAGCTCCACTGAACAGCAGCACAGATGCACAGCCTAAGGTGAGCTCCACGAAGAACACACTGCAAATTAATAAACCACACAGTACACACAGACACTCATTCAGAGAGGGTTGCTATAGAGAAAACTGCAGGGAATCATTGCAGGACATCACCACTGCCCTTGGCTTTCTTTCTGTATCTGCCTCTTTATTTTACCACCAACACCATACATATGAGACTTAGTCTTGTGTCTAATTAATTCATTAACCAAACACTCAAGTAATTAATTAGAAACATCCCAGTCATGTTTAAATCTAAATCTGTTCGCTAATAATTCTTTTTTATTTATTTTTTTTTTACAAATGTACTACCACAATATGCAACCCAAAGGGGATAGTAGTTAACCACAGTGTGCTTCATAACACAGTCTAACTAATCTGTAATGAAATTCGTTGCCCATTATTTTTATTATTGAATTTTCTAGATGTGGTCTATTTGTTGTTGTGGCCTTATTGTTTATTAGTGAAACTTGAAGTACAAACCCCTTTCTGGTGTTTTTATTTTCTAAAAACAAAAATCTGCAATGTGTTAATCCTCTCGAACCTTTATTTAACCTTTTATTTGGCTGACCAACTGGTATTTGGTAAATATGAACAAAATCTGAATTTGATTCCTGCAATACACACACAAAAAAAGTTGGGATTGGGCGAAATGAGTGAAAAATTATATATATATAGACTATTCAAGGTATACCATTTTGAAATGCTCCACAATAAGCAGGTGAATTGGTAACTGGTGCGGGTATCATGATTGGGTATGTAAGGAACATCAACCAAAGGTTCAGTCTTTGCACGCAAAGATGGGCTGTGGCTCACCACTTTGTGCCAAATGTCGTGAGAGAAATGTAGCAGTTCAAAAAGAACATTTCTCAATGCAAGATTGCAAAGGATTTAGGTCTTTCAAAATCTACAGTACACAATATCATGAAAAGATTCAGGGAAGCCAGGAAATCTCGGTCTGTTTAGAGAAAGGCCGAAAACCTGAGTTGAATTTCTCTGACCTTCGAGCCTTCAGACGTCATTGCGTGAGAAACCGCCATGCTACTGTAGGAAATACAGTCACATGCACTCAGGAGTACTTTGGAAAACCAGTGTCACTTAACTTAGTCCGCCGCTGCATCAAGAGTCTTTTCCTGGGAAGTCCACAGTTATCTCAGCAAGACAATGCCAGGCCTCGTTCTGCACGTGCTACAACAGCGTGTGCTTGACCGGCCTCCCAGCAGTCCACATCTGTCTCCTATTGAAAATGTATGGTTCATCATGAAGAGGAGAATCGGACAACGCCGACCACGGCCTGTTGAGCAGATGAAGTCTTGTATCAAGCACGAATGGGCAAGAATACCACCTGCAAAACTGCACCAATGTGTATCCTCATTTCCCAAATGATTAAAAAGTATCATTAAAAGGAAAGGTGATGTAGCACAGTGGTCAGCATGCCTCTGTCCCAACTTATTATTATAAATTTTTTTGAGTGTGTTTCAAGCATCAAATTCTGAATTTGTTTATATTCACAAAATGCATTTAAGGTGTCAGTGAAGACTGGAAATGGGAATAAAAAAAATTATAATTTTGTCAGTTAAATAAAGGTTCAAAATGTTATTGTATTTTAGAAAATATTTCCGGAAATTGGAGTTTGTAGTTTCACTTCTTATAGGCTAATTGATTCAAAATGTAGGCATACTTTCTCCTTACTGCTGGGAAATGTATTTAAACTATTAACTGTACTATTTGTACTGACACTGCTGCCCAGTACTGGATTAGTCAGTCAGCTCATTTCAACTGAGCTCACCAGCACCACAGTTGGTTATGTTAAAGGGGAAAAAAACACACACACACACACACACACACACACACACACACACATAAAGTCTGAATTAAGATCTTGTGAGGATGTGTTGGATCATCTGTATTCGTAAAAAAGACATACTCTTGTATGTGTAAATGATTTTTAATTATTTGCTATTTTTCTCTCTCTAGGCAAAGGCTGATGATAGAAAGTGATGGTCTGGGCGGAGCAATATCTGTTAGTCAAGTATAGTCAAGAGAAAATTTTAAACACGTTTTAAACCCAACCACAGCAGAGAGGGAAGAAGTTAACTCCAAGGCTCTAAAGACAAGATGGTGGTAAAAGAAAGAAGCAAAGTGACCAGGCCTTTTAATTTGTACAGCAGTATTAGACTCCACGCTCGTGCCGCTGGGGGTTTGTCTGTGTATCTGGGAAGGGAGGAGGAACGGGCACGTCAGCTATACACACAACATCAGCACGTTCTTTTCTCCTCCCTTTATAAACACACTGCATCATTAACCACACAGAGTCGTTTTTTGTACATTTTAATGTCTGCGAGCGGAGCAATGGTTAATCCACAGTCAAACATACGCTCACATTACATTGTAGACTCCAGAATGGTTATGTGACCCAAGGTCATGTGACTCAGTCTACTACTTCCAAGAAAGCAGGGAGTCGTTTATAAGTGCACTCTTCAATTGGATCACTACGGAGAACCAGAAAACCACCTTGGGTACCAATTTTAACAACGCACATGTCTGAACGAATCACCTTGTTTGACCCTGCTCCACCTGTCCACCAGATGGGTTACTGTTTGTCGTTCGTTTTATATTTCGCTTTGCCAAACCCTTTGTGCCTTTAACCAGATCAGCGTGATGTTTAATGTAACTTCAGCTCATGTCTCCATGCTGGTATAAAACACTAGGGTTAGTGCGCTATACTTTCCCAAATATCTTCCTGAAGCCATATGCAAGAGTATATATTGACGCAAACAAACAAATCCTGCTAAAATCTAAAAAGAAAAAAAATCTAGACAATGATCTGGGAGGCTTCTGTGTAAAATATAATGCCAGCTCACCTGTGCTTTAGGAAAATGTTGCACCAGATCACCCAAACTGCATGGTCTATTTACATTATATGTACCTGGCTGGTTACCTCCGAGTAAAAAGCACTGTGTTATAATCTAATACTAATACATAAGGAATACAGTAATACTATTTGTCTACTCTCATACTGTTTCGTGTTCCATACATACCAGTTGTTAATGTTTAAAAAAAATGCACATCAGGAAATAAATGGCTTAATATAGCTACTGTACTGGAGAAAGGCTCTTTGAGATACCGGGAATCTAGATTCAGTACACTTTAGCCAAACCACATTTGTCAATACTTTTATTATGCGAATTGTATGAGGTGTGTGTCTGTTGCGGGGGAAAAAGCGGTGAACGGTGTGTGAATTTTAAGTGTATTTTTGTTCAAATGTTCCCCAAATGAATAAAACAGTAATACATTTTGGGGTGTTGTATATCTACAGCAAACGTCGCAATACTTTTCTCAGATAATCACAGATGAACGTAATTACAGTTACAACGTTTTATTTTGGCTTGCAAAACAAACGCGTGCCATCTAATTGCATATTATTAGTAAAGAGTATTTATGTAACATGAGGAGAATATTTCCGAATACAGTTAATCGAAAAATGTTCTATGCCAAACCTGGCGATTCAGTCTCTGTTCAGGTTCTGCTTCTTCCAAAACTCCCCAAAATCTTCCTAATAAAGAGTGATGGACTATTTAAGCACTGTTGCAAACGAATTCATGTTAGCTAGTCCCTGCTACCTCATTCTTTTAGGTTTTTTTTTTTTAGGTGAAGTTCTTCTTGAAATTCAAAGACTGAACAGAACCAAAATAAATTGACTTGTAAATTTAGGAATCAGTATTTTAAACCAAAGGTCTAAAATGTAAAGGAATATCGGACATCAAATAAAACGTTTTGCATTGGATTTAAAAAGAAAAAAAGGAGGCTGTTGTAGAACTATTGTTTTAATTGTTTTTGTACCTATAGTTTGTATCTATATTAAAGTGTGTGAAATTAAAAGCGACGTGTTTGTGATCGTTCTGTTCCATTAAACCCAAGCATTTCCATAATTTGTTACACAAGAGAGCAGCTCTTTTTAAATGTAATTTTCTCCATAAGCACCTGTAATACTGGTCCAGCAGGTTAATCGACTGTGCATTGTGGGTAATATCTAACAGGTGTGTGTTAATAGGTCACCAGAGTGGTACTGATGACCTTGGAAACGGATTCCTTCTCAAAGCACGAACACAACGCATTTCTCTCTTTCTCCACTCCATTGATTCCTTATCCGAGTTCTTTAGAGAGCACGGTCCACTCGGCCTGCACAAACTGGAAGAGAATGCTTAACCGAATGCTTCAATATATACATGGATTTCATGGCTTTTATTCCCCTCTCTCTTTCTTGGCAATCCCTTTGCTGTTTGTTGACATCATGCATATACACTGCCTGGTGTAACAAGAACCTGGCTGACGTGTAGAACATGTTGCAGTGTAGAATTTCCATGAAACAAGTTTATTTCATAGACATTCCTTCAGTTTCAGAGTAACTAATGCATGTGTGGAGTTTGCACATGTGGAGGTCATGAATGTTTAACAGGGTGTAATGTATTATTAGACCTTGGTATTTTTGGATCTGTGAATTATTAACCTGCTCCCTCATTGAATACAAGGGACGCTAACATCTTAGGTGGGGAAAAAGACGCATCTAAAGAGTGCCTTATAGTACACCTGCGCAATTACGTAAGTCTATCCATGTATTACTTTTAACATTTCCTCATGGCAAGTCTATGTTCGTGCCATAGCCACAAATTAACCGAGGTGGTTAGACAATAGTTCCGTGTAGGGTCTTACTTTCCTAGTAATGGACATGTTCTTTTTCATTTACAGTTACAGTTTTATCCAAAACCTCTTACAAATGAGGAAGTCCAAGCAAAGCGATGTTTCAAGCAGAGAACAATACAAGTAGTGCTACCATACAAGATCTTTTAATTGAGTTCTAGAGAAGCAAAGTGTGCAGACTAGAGGTATAAAAGCCAGAGTAAGGTTTTTATTTTATTTCATTATTATGATTATTTTTATATTAGGGGTTAGTTAGATGTTCACGGATGAGGTATGTCTTTAGCTGTTTTTGAAGCTAGTGACACATTCTGTGGTCCGGATTGAGGTTGGAAATTCATTCTGCCACTGAGGGACAGACAGTTTGAAGGTTCTGGAAAGGGATCTGAGTAGGCGCTACCAGGCGTCGGTTGTTAATTTATCGCAGATTGCATGAGGGAACGTAAGCCTTCAGGAGTGTTGAGGTAGGAGGGTGCTGATCCAGACAAGGTCTTGTATGTAAGCATCAAAGCCTTGAAATTGATACAGGCGGCTACAGGAAGCCATTGGAGGGAGATAAAGAGGGGTGGGTTCTTTTGGGCTAGTTGAAAATGACGATATAATTCATTATAATTTTCTAATATATATATTTTGTATTAACTATTTATTCTGGATTCTGAAGAGTCCTTAAGATACAATTTTCATGTACTGAAGTCTTATACAACAGATCAAATCTTTTTCATTTGTTTGTGCTGAAAAGCAGAAAAGGATCGCAGCAACTAATTCGACAAAACTGCTAATAAAAATCGTTGGCAATGAATCTTCTTATCGATTAGTTGGACTGTTATGAAGCACATTATGCTGCGATATGCCGCTTGACCTTAAACTTAAAACATTAAATGGAAATGATTGAGCGTGTTACAACAGAGAAAATTATTCGCCTCTCAGAAACATGGCAAGCAAGGTGAGTATTTCAGTTAGCAGGACACACGGAGGATAATTATTTTTCCTGTATTTTTAATTTGTCTGGTCGGAATGAAACAAATCAGGGCCATGCTGTAACCGTCCATCCATCCATCCTGTAACCGATTATCTGATGATTGTCTAACGTATTGCAGTTAGTAACCTGTTATTTAACTGAGCCTAGTAAAGACTATTGTAGTAGTATTAATTGATTATAATGCTGCAAAGAAATATTTTTTAAATAAATATTTTTGGCATTTTATAAAAATCAGTAGATTAATAAAAAAAAGTACATCATCCTAGTGGTACAGGCCAGTATAAATAGCTATAGTTAAGTATAATGATACTGAGTCTTTATTTATCACATATACATTACAGCACAATGAAATTCTTTTCTTCGCATATCCCAGGAAGCATAGGAAGTTGGGGTCAGAGTGCAGGGTCAGCCATGATACAGTGCCCTGGAGTAGAGAGGGTTAAGGGCCTTAGTCAAGAGCTCAACCATGGCAGCTTGGCAGTGCTGGGGCTTGGACCCCCGACCTTCCGATCAGTAACCCAGAGCCTTTACCACATAGCAACCACTGCACCCCCCCCCCCAGTTCTTTTTTCATTTTTTTAAAATAGCATTTAAGTAAACAGTAGACTGTGCTCACAATCATGCTCATGTAGTTGGAGCATCTTGGGTTTACTGCTGTGTGGAAGACTTTTGCGAGAATCTTGCGGTGCATTCCTTAGAAATATTACTAGACTACTAACGATCAGTCATGATCACAGGCATTGTGCTTTATTATTAAATAAGTGGATCAGATTTTGAATGACAAATGTTTTAAAATACACATCTGTATTTATCTCCTCATGAAAACCAAAAAATATTTATAGATGAAACAGTGAGTGCATTTACATATATACATTTTGCAAAAGAAAATAGCTTTGGCTGTACTATAAAATATACATATAGTCCACACTTTCAGAATCCTTTGCTACTGAAAGTTTAAGTTTCATAAACATAAAAGCTTATGAAAGTAGCATCTGAAGAAATTTAAAAAAAAAATATATATATATATATATATGGCTGATCATGTCAGATCACATTTACCTGCTAGGTTGAGAAAAGGGTTTTACTGTGCTTCATAATTTGGTGGAACTGCAATGTCCATGTTCACATCAAGTTACCAACTGAAACCTTGAGCCTCATTTAGTTCACCATCGTTTCAGTACTGGGGTTTTTCTTTCTTTAATTTTAAAAAAAAATTTTTTTTAGGTCAACTACCATCATTAGCTCCAGTTATCATAGCATCCATATACATACCGTCACAGCAGTTAGCACTATAATAATCACTATAATAATAATAGTCTTTATGAAAAGTCTGCATGAAATGTAGGTGTCATTTCTCAGCATATAACTTCCTGCAGAACAGGGATACTGGAAACTGCTACTGTTTTCCCAGAAGAGAGGGTCATCTCAGTGGTTTTCTTAGAGCTACTATAGTAAATCAAGAGGCAGGGCTAACTAGCACTCATGCTCAATGCCAGTCAGATTCAATGTCACTTCAACTCCAAGTCAACAGAAGCTTTCTTTACACATTAATGGAATCACGATGTCTGTAATCAAGACTAAAATGTTGATGACGTGCTTAACGTCAGTCTGATTAGAAATGTAAGAATTAAAAAAAAATTATAAATTGATCAATTAAGACCAAAATAAGACAACATTGTCATGTTTACAGTGTTGGGGTTTATCAGTTTAAATTTCAAGAATAAAGCTCTCCTCATGCGGGTGCGCCTGTTCAATATTTCGCTTCCACTGGAAAGTGTTCACATTTTGGGAAGGAAGACCAACAGTATCCTTTTTCTATGACTCATAAGCCCACTGGTCACTTGCTCCAACTGTGTGTCTGCCCTCCCCAGTTTATAGGATCATCATGAATTTAGGGGGAGTATTGCATATGGTCAACAAAACAAAATAATGAAATGCTCATCACAGACTTGCATAGACTATAAAAGGCACAGAGAAATGTTCAGAAAGTAACAGCCCATACACTCCATGCTACCAATATGCTTGGCAGAATACATCAAATATATTATATATTCTGTTTATATACAGTATGACCTGTAAACAAATAGAATCTGTTTAAAACTTCATAAAAAAAATCCTTCATGAAGACTTTGCAAATTAAATGTATATAAGGAAAAAAAACTTTTTTTTTTGGCCATATTTGGTGCACGTTCAGGTCAGGTCCAGGCATCATGACATTTGGGAAGCTCCAGTTCTTACTCGTACTCCTCCCCTGCAGTGGCTGCCTCCAAGGCAGCGAGCGCTTCTGCCACCATAGAGTCTGTGACACTCAGAGTGTCCTCTGTGTCTTTTTCCTTCGATCCTGCTTTCCGGGAGAATGACGAATCTTCGTCTATCATAAGCTTGGTGTCGGCTGAGGAGAGGCTGGTGCTGCTAGTATGGATGTCCACAGATATGATGCTCTCCCTGTCTGCTGTGTCCCCTGCTCTCTGTCTTCCTTCCTCTTCCTGGTCCGTTCTGCACAAGCAGCCATTTCCTAGGCCTGAACTTTCTGTTTGTTTCCCAGGTGATGTGCCTAATGGTGAAATGGGGCATAATGGCGGAGTACTAGGAAGGGTTGGTGAGACCCCTCCATCTGGTTGCAAAATATAGAGACTAGATTTGCCCCCGGTTGTCTGGGGAAGGTTCGACCTGGCCTGGTTTATGTGATTGTTTTCGATGTCGGATTTGCTGAGGGCGCTGTTGCTGGTGTAGCCCAAATTGTGAAAGCCTTGTTTTTTCCCATCATCTGCCTGACTGTGACATTGGTAGGAAGAGACTAAGGAATTCGTAGAAGGATCTTGCTTCACCTCATTGATGTCCACAGGGGTTGTAGGGTCATAGATGTAACTACAAAAGAATCAGAGAGACGGATAAAGAACACAACGCAGCAATAGGAAAAATATATATATCGTAGACTGCTTTATACAGGTAAAGTGTTCCTTCTGGACAAGTGTGAGCCATAATGTAAAGTGATATTCAGAAATAATCATGATATTGAGGAAGAAAAAGAGACCATGACAAACCCATAGTGCTCTACACAGAAGCCTGGTTATTTGCTTCTTTTACAACTTGATAAGTCAAACCAGTCGATTTGACTGCACGCTAAATTTGCATTGGGTACGCAAACGCAGGCTCTGACGCATTAATGCCCTCTGCAACGAGTCCACAATTGTGCTCTGCTCTGTGACTACCTCTCTCTTTTCCTCAGTAGCACATTTCATAATGGTGGCTCGCTTTCAGAAGCCTAACTATTTTTTTTTTTTTTAAACCTGTAAGGAACACAAAACAACCCTCATGCGTGAGCAGCACAGTTTCCTACCTGTTAGCAGGCAGCACTGTGTGTATGTGTGTGTGTGTGTGTGTGTGTGTGTGTGTGTGTGTGTGTATTTATGGATGGTGATGAGAGTTGTAACATTTCCTGCAAAGCTCTTTCTGCACTTCACACCCTCCACCAACAGAAAGCCCACAAAACCACCCGGGGATGAAGAGGGAGAAGGAGACAGATTACTCCCCAGAGCTAGACGCAGCAAGCCAGTGGTGAAGACACCAAACTTGGCCGATGTCAATCTGTTCATCTTCATGCATACGCGTTCATGCGTAGTTGTTTATTTTTACATGTATGTTTCTTTCTCTACTCCTTTATGTCACAACCTGAGCTACAATACATATCATTAATATATATTCTCGTAGTCTGTATGGAACGCTGTGGTGTGCTCCCTGTACTATACGCTTGCACATGTTGGCAATTTTCCATTTTACTCAGTTGACGGACAGGTTTAAATGTGCATCTGCACTAGCCTTCTGTGAAAATCATGATCGTACTATTTTCACGTCAATTTACTTTTAGTCTTGAAGTGAAGCCAGTGCAGCCAGCTGCAAATGTTTTGAAAATACAAGGTTAACGTCAACTTGTGTTTGTGGTAGAGAAATGCATGAGGTATTGATTGGCCTTATGCATGAGCCTTAGATTCCCTTTAAGAACCTGATGACAACACAATAATGTCATTTATATAAGGTGTCAGGGTAATTAGCCATGTCTGCTTTTCAGTTTCATTTGTAACTGAGATGCAGCAGAATAAGGCAGAATATGATTTCCATACAGAACACAAGAGTGAACCCTGTTTTAGCTTATAGGGATTTACCTATACCTGCACAAACCCACAGATATTGTAATGGTCAAAACCCAAAACAAAATCCTCACAGCGTAGGAAATATTAAGTGTTGGGAAAAACCAAAGAGGCATTTAATGTGAATGTCTAAGGGGAATGCGTTTAAACAAAAAAGTAGAACAAAGTTTGTGTGCATTGGGTCACGTTTGTATGGTATTTGCATGAAGCAATCCATTTAACCAACTCGAGCTCAGCCTAGAAGTGTGACACTGGGCATTATGTACACCTTCCACTGAATCTGTACCATAACCAGCAAACTATCGCATTTATAGCAGTAACAAAATAGAGGCCATTATCATTGGTGGCTATTGAGAAATGACAGTCTTGCTGACCATTTAGCCTGGCTACATTCACAGATAACGCACTACCCGACCATTTAGCCTGGCTACATTCACAGATAACGCAC
>JAOUWY010000065.1:11225231-11236111 GCA_025728095.1 Prietella phreatophila | reverse complement strand
CCTGGCTACATTCACAGATAACGCACTACCCGACCATTTAGCCTGGCTACATTCACAGATAACGCACTACCCGACCATTTAGCCTGGCTACATTCACAGATAACGCACTACCCGACCAATTAGCCTGGCTACATTCACAGATAATACACTACTTCATTATTTAGGCTGACTACATTCACAGGCAACACACTACCTGACCATTAAGCCTGGACGAAAGAGTTAAAAGTAGCTTGTTATCCTTTGAGTTTAAAGTTGCAATTTCCCTTTTAGCACAGGTGTCTTTCATAACATATTTTCTTCTTCACAGAGACATCACCATCTGGTTTGCTTTTGATAATATTTTAAAGCGCATAAACAGTGCCAGTGATATTCAGCAGTCATGTTTGTGCTTTAGATGAAGCCTTTACAACACTGTTCTTTTCTTTCTTCCTGCCAGATCCTCCAGGATGAATGGAGAAAGAAAGTAAAAGGCAATGCAGTAGTTATTCTGATCCCTTTAGCAGGGCTGATTTGTTCGCCGACAACAACCAATATTTAGAGTAATAACAGCTTCTCAAAGCCTTTTCTTCATCCACTCGACTCTCTGACACACTCGACATTTATAAACACCAGCAGGCCACAGCGAGCTTTTGTTACTTGACTGGAGTGAGGATCAGTAATTCTGGTTGTTTCTTCATTCTTACCTTTTTAGCATGCTACAACATCTGCACCCCATCTGGACAACTGGATAGCAGGGCTGGATAGAAAAAAGGGGACATATGAGGGTATCTGTTAGGCACAGGCAGCTTTTATCATGTGTTTTAAAGCAAATAAATGGTACAATGGTAAATGGCACACTTATATAGCACTTTTATCCAAAGCGCTTTACACTGTGTTTCATTCACCCATTCTCACACACACACACACACACACACACACAAATGGTAGCCATTCAAGGCACTAACTTGCCATTGGGAGCAACTTGGGGTTCAGTGTCTTGCTCAAGGACACTTCGGCATGTGGAGTCACGTGGGCTGGGAATCAAACCGCCAACCCTACGATTAGTGGACAACTCGCTCAACCACCTGAGCCACAGCCGCGCCATTAGATTATAGATAAATGACATTAATGAGATAATAGATTAATGACACATGGCAAGGATGACAAATATGTAAAGATGCACTTCTACTGAAGAAATACAACAGTGTCAGAATGAGAGTAAGCGCAGAGTTCCTATAGGTTTCAATCTCTGACTTGCCAATAGCAGAAATAGGATCAACATTGCATCAGCGCCTTAACAGACATGACAGCACTACATGACTACCACACTATCTATATCCCTCCAAGGCAAAATTCATGAAGACAAGCCCAACCCAATGCACCTGACCTTTCAGCCACAGTATTTTATATTGGGAGAAAGAAAAAAAAGCCCATCAAATAACATCCACAATGCTTTCACCATTCTCAGTCTGAGGCAGTGCCATTGAATATTGATTTGACATATGGTTCTGCCAGGTTCACGGCAGGGCTCGAATCTCTTGAGCATAGAGAGACAAACTTGCATGTGTGACATTGCGGTTGGCTCTGTATTCCTTCACAGATGTGCTGACCTTTCTCTTTTACAGTCAGGCTATGCCATTTCTCCTGCTCTTTGTGGCCAAATGCAAGGTAAATAATTGATGGAGTAGTCTGTGAAAGGCCGTGATAGAACAAGGACACGGCTGGTTATTTCTCCTCTTCTAGTTTCCTCCTTACTGATGCGTGGTGAGAAAGAACGGCTTGTGCCTTCTCGTTCTTATGTTCAAATTCATATTCTGGACTGAGCTCTACATTCACATTAAGACAGACCTCAGAACACAGTACAGTACATCATTTTATGGCAAATGCCACAGTTCGGAAAAGTTGTGAAAATAAAATAGTAAAATCAAGGTCGAGGAAAAAATAAAAAGGTGACTAGGTGATGATTAAACACCAGAAGTGTGTAGTAGCACATGTCTGACTGGCTGTAGAATGAGCTAGTTATTACAGGAGGATTACTACAACAGCTGCGCACCTCCTCATCTGCGGCCAAACGCTGCATCATGCTGGCCATAAAACTGCGCTGGCCATCTTCCATTCTACAAAACCCATATGTGCTTTTTAAACACTGCAGAACATCATAGGGACTCTGCATGAAACATGAATGTTCTGGACTTGGACAAAGCAGATAAAGAGCACGAGTCAGTGCAAACATAGAGCCAGTAAAATGGCAGCTTTTACAGTATGTGGCGTCCCCCAGAAACACGCACCAACAAAGAAGTGAACCAGCATTAAAGCTTTCTCAGTTTGAGTTCTGCACACCAGCGTTATATAATAATTAAAACCAGTTACAATAAAATATAACTGATATCAGGCCTGATCTTATGTTATATACCACATGGATATTTCTTTCTCCCCCGTATCAACATTGTACGCAGTTCACAGATACAGAGCGCATGGGAGGGGAGAGAAAGATAGAAAGAGAAATAGGGTCATATTTTTTTTCATATTTGCCAGCTTTCTGGAGGCTATTTACTCTAAGACTATTACACTATAAAGATTAGATTATAATATACTTTCTTTTGGTCAGGTTAAACTATTTTATTATAGATTAATCAAGATTATTGAGGACTGGGAGTCACAGAGCTAAAGGAGACATGGTTTTAGATATTGCCAGATCATTTTGGTTATTTATATTTATGCTTTATTAATTCTTTACACCCCAAATGGCAAACTACGCTCCTCACAGTGTAATCTGTTAACTGTTCCACAAACCTGCTTAAAATCTTTTTCTCTCTATGCTCCTTCCCTTTGGAACTCTCTTCATCTCGAACTTAGCAAAGTTTAGACCTTTGGCATGTTTAAAGCTCACCTTAAAACTTACTTTTTTAAACTTGCATTTGACTTATGATGTCTATTATTATTATTATTAAAAAATTTTTTTTAATTACATTTCTTTTTCTGTGTACTGCTTATTTTGTGTACTGCTTAGGCAGGTGCTTTTTAAAGGTCCTCTATAAAAAAAGTTATTATTATTATTATTGTTATTAATAAACCAGTAAATTTAGATAGATTTGGAGATTAAAGATAAAATGACGAAGGGTTGCACACCATCTTCAGGAGTAAATTGAAAAGCTCCATCTTGGAAAATCAGTGAGAGGTGAAAGATTGGCAGTTTAAAGTGCTGCAGATTGAAATTTGGAGCGCAATGCATTGGCAGCACTTCCTCCATTGAAGTTAACAAGAAGAGCGAATTACTAATCTCAGCAGACTGCAAGAGCGAAAGCGCTCTGTTCTAGCCCTCTAAAAGCGTTAAATGCTTTGTAGCGTACTACAGAGACAACAGGCCTTTACCTTTTTCCCTTTTTCTCACCTAGACATGAGATCCTGTGCTGTAAACATACATCCTGCTCACATACATAAAATGTTTTGTTCATTTTAAAATACTGTCTGAACAACAACTTTGATTGTTGTGTTAAAGTGTAGGAAACCTGCAATACTACAGAGTCATTTAAAGAGCAAGGCAATCATGTAGCAAATCTCCCACAAACAATGGAAGAACATGGTCTCATACACACACACACACACAATCACTAGCACACCAGAGGATTAACAAAGGCCACAATAAACAAATCCCATAGGAGCTCTGGTTTCATTTCCTTCTGCCTTGTTCTTAGTCAACTAAATCCATCATAAGGTCTGTATTAACAAAATCGGTTAATCACTAGGAGATGAATTTTTTTGGAGTATTTCAGAAACTGATACTCTCCTGCGATTTATACACACCAGTTTCTAAAGAGTAAACAGAATGGAGGGAAAAAACAATACATATCCACCAAGTGGAATTTTTGAAGGTGGAAACGCCTTGTTGATAAGAGAGATCAGAGGTGAATGGCCAAACACATTCAAGCTGACAGAAAGGCTACGATAACTCAAATAACTACTCCCTTACAACCGTGGTGAGCAGAAAAGCATCTCAGAATACACAGTACATCAAATTTGAGGCAGATGTGCTTGACACATCAGGATCTACTTATGTCAAAGACCAGGGTATTTACTCTGAGGTAATACATTGAGGTTACATTGGACACAGGCTCACTGAAACTGGACAACTGAAAACTGGAAAAAAAAAAAAAAAAGAAAGAAAAAAAAAGCCCAGACGATATCAGACTCACTTTGATTCATTTGAATGGTTATGAATTTGGCATGAAATCAGGTTTAAATCTTTACCCTCATCTTCTTATTTATTTTTTATCCGCATTAGGCAGCAGCTCAAGGGCACATTTAAAACTATTGTGATCACAATTTGTGGCTTCCTCAATTAATTATAAAAAGCTCAGCATTAGTAATATTTTTTATACAACAATATTGCTGAAATCTCAAAAGGTTTTTCATTCATTGCAAAGTCTTCAGAAGAGAGGATTGTATTTTATGGTTTTATTGGAAACTCTAATGGTCCCTGTAGGTCTCTGCTAGTAATTTATTTCTTTCCATTGGTGGCATGTTATGTCTAGTAGATACCATTAAGGTCCAAAAATGGTAATGGTTTTAAAGGTTAGCTGATGGTTTGTAATGGTATTTGTTGTTGGAAAACATTATAGTTTCTGTGATGGTTTCTACCGTTTGGTTTTGTTTTTTTTTGCCCCAGGAGGGCTGTGAGGGATTACCTGTTTATAGCTGCTATAACATAAGTAATAACTGGAACTAACTTGTTTTGTGGGTGTTCCACAAAGTTAAATAACGTGTCCTTCTGTAATTAATGGAAAATGTAAACATTAAAATAGCTGTGGTATAAGAGGAATAATGCACTGGTTTAACTGGAAAATAATCAATCTTGAGGGATGTCACATCACACCACCTCGTTGTTGATCATCTTCCTATAACATCACTTACTAACTCTGCTGTATTAAGACTAGGGCTGCAACAACTAATCGATAAAATCGATAATTATATTATATTTATATCCTTATCTGTAGAAATTATAAATTAAATTAAACTTCATTGAATGAGTCCGAGTCCACGCATGCGTGTCAAATAAACAGTGCACATTAGGAACGCAATAACTCTGATTAAAATATTCATTTTGATCAAATATGTTGTCTGGTGCTCTCTATATAAAGTAAAATAATTGTGTTTTTATGACAGCAGTAATTGTAATGAGGTTATAATATATAATTGTATATAAACATACGAAGTGTCGTACATTTACAGAATAAAGTAACGTTACTGTGTTCAGATGAGTGAATGTGTGTGTTTGTGTGTGTGTTACTGCAGATCATTCAGCCTCTTACCAGTTAACACTTAGTCTGGGCATAGGTTTTTCTTTCTTAGTATTTTTAATATAGTGATTTAACTTTTGCTTTAAAGCTTGTGGAAAATCAGTTGTTTTTGTGTTTTCAAAATATAATGTTCAGATTTAAATAAATAAATAAATAAATAAATAAAATGCTTTGCACAATGTAGAACAGCCCACACTGTTACATGTTTGAAGGACAAAATTGCTTAGAATGTGAAATAAGATGCTTTTATCGAACAAACACAGAAAATAAAAATTGGACTTTTAACCCAACTGATCGTTTAATCAAAGAAATAATCGACAGATGATTATCAAAACAATTGTTAGTTGCAGCACTAATTAAGGCACATGCTCCCTATTTTAAATGTGTAGCATTAAAAAAAAGACATAATCCACAATGTGAAAGCAAATGCTGTGTTTTGTTGAATAATAAAAATAAAGCACATGTTTGTAAATGCAGTAGTAGGTTTCCAAGTAAAGGTTACATGGAAACTATTCCATGAAGTGTATATCCTTATAGTATTACATTTACTTGCTGGTTTTTTGTCAGTTAAAACTTACAACGATGGAGGATTTCACAGAGTTTTTTTTTTTTTTTGCGTGAGTGTTGCAGCCAAAAATGCTCGATTTTGGTGCTGCTTTTTTCAAAGATTTGCAGAGATTTTGTGGAAAACTACTCGATTTTGGTGAAATCACAATTACAAGGAATTGTCTTTCGCAGTGATGTTTGTTGCTAAATGAGACCTCTTAGCTGTACTCGTGTGATGCACGTGACTCGAACACAGCGTTGGCTGAATGATGGCCTGTTATGATGTCTTGGCCCAAATCTGCAATAATTTTGAAAATTATGCACGCTCCTCTGAAAACTGCACCGTTTCCTTGATTTTCCCTTAATTTCTGCGATCAGGAAATTCTGGAGGGACTGATTTTAAATCAACAGTTAAAGCAATGTATACCTAGTCTACTAAATTGGCAAGTCAGTTACTCACCGTTCTTCCCACTTCAATTTTACTGGATCAAGTATTTACAGTAAGACGCATGGAAAGAATGGAAAGTTCGCTATAAGCTATAGTAAGCAGGTAATATTTGGCCATGTGTATTGTCAAGATCAAGGGTTAAATAAAACTTTTATAAAGAGCTTCTATTAATATAAACGTTGAAATTGTCTCACTGCACTATTCCACATCCTGTAGCATGAACATGTTGTGCATAAACACAACCTATACAGTATGCTTATGACTGAAAACATGGTGCAAGAAAATTTTAAGTACCACATATATAAAGCTCTTCATTTGAGGATTAGTCTGCGGTTTCTTAAAATCTTCTTCAGTGTTTCTCAAATGTTTGTTGGTGTGAAAAATAAGAAAGAACATTAAAAAAGAGGGCACCTGCATTCACAGCACCATGTGACAAAGCGACAAGGGACAGTTCATTTTCTATGTACGTGTGCAAAATGGAGCCATGATTTCAGCGGCAGCAGCAAGCAACAGTGCGGCAGCGTGAAAAGCGCCTGCGAATAAAGATTTTCTCACTTCTATGCAAATGAAGTACAATGCAGTAGTGCGATAAATCCAAAAGACAAATGTAATCCCTACATGCAAGTAGTTCTTATTTACTGTTTGGTTCATAAAAACAGGAGAAATTTTTCATATTATCCTGTCACATACTGTATGATGTCTCATTAAACACGTATAAAGACTATTTTTTAGTAAAAAGCCTAGCACATTGTCACATTGTCTCAAAACACACACACACACACACACACACACACACACACACACACACACACGCGAGTCAAACTTCTAGCGACTTGCTGCTAATGTGAATGTACGATAGGAAGCAAATACTATTCTTAAAATGGTCTTATAAGATTGCGCTCAATTTGGGTATGACATTGTAGAAGGGCGAGAGTGCTGTCTTCTGTGTGGACACGCACTAGTTATTGACTTATTTTTAAAAACGAACAAAACTGGTCTGACATCTCCCTCATTCCCTTTCCTCTTCTTTTTCCCATCCCCCCAATCTCTTCTGAGTCTACTTCATCTTTGTCTCCACTCTGTTTGTACCCGTGTTTGTACCCGTTCCTTCTTCCATGTGCTGATGTCAATTCCAATTGAGGGTAGTCTGTAGCTTGTGGCTGCAACTCAATCCAGTGAACTGAAACTTTATTAATCAAACAGGTGCATAGGGCAGATATGGTGTTTGTTTCCCTGGTGCTGGTTGCTATAGCAAATGTTTCACGATGAAACAGCGTTTATTACAAAGCCTCTTGAGAAGGACCACACCAGCTAATTGGCTGACGAGCATATACAAAACAAAGGGCATTCATTAGCGTTGCTTTGTGTAAGCATCAGCAAATTTGATACACCAAAGGGATCACTGACTTTAACCATAAACATCAACACTGTTGTGTCTGAACCGGGTCTGTGTCAAAACATATAGCACTGAAAACATTAAGTGCTCAACAAACAGATGTGTCTTGCCAATCCACCTACTGGCAAATTTTGGAAGAAAAAAGTGAGGTGAGGACACAGGAGATCGCCTGATGAGACCGACATGATCACAAGGAAAACATGCACAGAAAATCAGCACAGACCCATGCTCAGAATTTAACCAGGAGCCCTGGAGCTGTAAGGCAGCAATGCTACCAGCTAGGCAACAGTAACTCAATATGTTTTAACTCTAAAGTTATTCAACAGACTGAGCACCTCAGTCTGTCTTTCTAAATGTTTATTTCAGCTTTGCTGATTTTCATGATTGTGATGTAGTGATTAATTCATCTATGTACATGATTCTGGCTGCTCAACGTCCTTGTTAGTTTGTTGGCTCTAACACAGAAGTATTTTCTTGGACCAGCACGTAAATGAAAGCTGCTGCCTGGTCGTCATTTGATTGGCATTTGCATATTGGTTGCAGCGTCACAGTTAGCACGAGTCAACAACATGTACTTTAAAGGGTATCTTTATCATTTACTAACAACAGCAGTTATTATATGTGACACTCTTTTGGTTACACTAGAATATTGCACATTGCAGGGACAAATTGGATGTTACCGACAGTTTTGTCATGTGGAGATGATGTCGTAAGACATGAAGATATCTGTTTACTTCCCAAGCGCACAATACAAGGGAGGAGACATTTCTAAGTCCCAAAAAAGCTTTTATGCAGAACACTACCTGCAGAAAGACAGAGAGAAAGATGTACGTCTGTATTTGAGTAGTCACTCTCTAGTTTATCACTAAATATATTTAGCATGTTTACTGCGCTTGATCACTCTCAATCAGCTGGTGGAAAAGGTTTGTTTTAGATCATACCTAAACTCTGACAGTGTCCTGGAATACATTTATAGGTGTCTAAATAGACATTTTAAATGTAACTGGTAATAAAATTTTATACAATTGTAACCTGTCCTATTCTTAATTCTTGGTTGTCTTAGGTTATTAATTTACTTTTACCATTAAAAAATTTAATTCATTAATGACTCATGATTAATGTGATATAATACAATTGTGGTGGCCTGGGAAAACCTGTCGGATGTTGCTATAGAAACCAAAAAAGACTGAAAATTTATTTTTTCTTTGGGTGAAACACTCTGACAACTTAACTTTCCAAACCATCAATATATTTCACCTAACCAGAAATATTTTACTGACTTTATTTATCTTGCCATGCCTGTCAGCCTACAAAGATCACTTCAGGTAAAAAGTCAGTTTAACAAACGTGGTGGTAGAAACACTCAAAGTGTAAAACCTTGCTAGATGATAGAGGATGTCAGGCTTTGATCAAGTTATTGGATAAATAGCACCCAAACACAAGCAAACAGACAGAAGCATAATCAGTTCAATTTGTAATCAGACCACAATTCAATTCTGTGCCACAGCTTTCTGTGCCACAGCTGGAATGAAAACTTTAAATGTAAATTTCTTCCTTTTCACTTTTGGGCACAACTAGACCTTAAAGATATATGCAAAACTAAAACATCTGAGAGGCCTAAAGCTTTATCTTAGCCTCGGTACTCTATATATAATATTATTAGAAGGGAAACAAATGCGTTTACCTGAATGGCATGTTTACCAAGCTATCAAAAGTGCAGGCTACACCCATACGCACACATGTCATGTGAAAGTTTACTGAAATACAATAACACTACTACTTTAGCCTAATTCCACTTTCATGTGAAGTATTGTGGTGGCTCGGCTCATCATGACCACACCTCATTACCTATGAGACTGTAAACAAAGCCTCCAACAGTAAACACCCTGACAAACTGCTCTTACCTGGTCAACCCCTCAGTGAGCAAATCCAAACACACTCCATCATTCATATAGGCTATGATAATATAATAAATGCAAAGCAACAGACCTAGATCTATACAGATTAGGTTCGGTCAGGGGTTCCCAAACTTTTCCTTGGGCAAGGCGAACCCCAAATGGCTTTAACATTTGACCGAGGCCCCTCTTTTACAAGATGTCTTTAAAACACATTACAATACAGACAGAATATACCCCCCCCCTTTTTAAATCAATAATTACATCTTACATCTTTACATTACATTAGGAATTGATTGTGTGTGTGGTTTTCTGAGTGAGAAAGAAAAAAATCATGTATTTATTAATTTTTCACACCTAATTGTTGAGGCCCCACGGGCGCCCCCTGTCGACCCCCACTGGGTTAGGTTATCATCTAGTGCATGCGATTATAATAATAATAATAATAATAATAATAATACACCCCTAAACAACACCATTACGTTCAGTCCAGATGTAGTCTGACACTACATGATTAGTCCAGCCTGCACCTGTTCACTCAGTCACCTTCAGAAACCTTCTATACGCAGCATTTAACACCTTCTCAGCGTCTGAATACATTTCAGCTCAGGTTTAACCTCTGTACTAGTTCAGATCCGGATTTATATAGCCTGTAAACACGCGACGGGAAGCGAAACCGACACCAAAAATCCGAGTTGCCGACCTGCGCAAGGTTCACGTTAACAACACTAACTAGTTGTTTATGCGTAAAGTTGTTTATCCCGTTTCAAAGCAGCACTGCGCCACTGTGAAACGAGCCTTTTATCAGGCCCGTGTGTGAGCGCGCAGGACCGGGGGTAAAGGCGTTCAGCGGGAAGTGCAACAGGTGAGGAAGTGCTCGGCTCAGAAGGTCCGCCGAGACGAAATCATTCCGTGTGCCAGCTTTTGCGCGGTTTTTATTTATTTATTTAAATATAGAAATATATTTCATAATTTTGTCCACCGAAAAACAAAACCAAAGGAAAAAAAAACATTCCGAGGAAGACTCCAAAGTCTGCCCGCTGTAGTCGTGACACACATAAAGGTTTTACCTGTTAGAGGGATGAAGGTGTGGCAGGTGTTTGCCGGAGGTGCCGTATTTTCACAGATATCTCCAGTATTCATTTATTTCCCCAAACGGTGGTCTCTTAAGTAGAAAAAAGAGGCATCCAGTAGTCCAGAGGCTTCTCCTGGAACATGGCAGTAGAGTTTGTTGACACAAGGGCAGCTTTGGTGTGTGTGTGTGTGTGTGTGTGTGTGTGTGTGTGTGTGTGTGTGTGTGTGTGTGTGTGTGTGTGTGT
>JAOUWY010000065.1:11208327-11219127 GCA_025728095.1 Prietella phreatophila | reverse complement strand
TATATATGTGTGTGTGTGTGTATGTGTACATTCACAGACTAATGTAATATCTGTATATATAATAGTTAATATTGTATATACTACAGTACATATAATGCAATACAGTATATTATTCTGAAAGCTGTGGGCTATGTTTTTTAAGTAATTCTGCTGACAACGTGTATCCATTAATCTATGATGGATGTCATTAAAAAAAAAAAAAGAAGTAAAAATTAAGGCATAATGGCTCTCATACCTAAGCGAATGTTTGTCTTTCAACTGGTTATCACCTTATGAGTAACTATATGTTTAGTCTTACTGACGTGATTACAACCCTCTCAACCTTTCACACAACCTTCTTAGCCTAATAGCATTTTGTGGTCTTTTCAGCTGCCAAAAAATTCTAGTAAATAATAATATAGTGACTGAATCTATAATGCTGGTTTTGACACTAGATAGGAGCTGTCAAAAGTATAATTCCTGTTCAAAAGAAAGATTGATGTTTGTAATCTAAAATCAGTGGTCACAGGTTTGTCACACAATTATCAACAAACTGTGGAGGGAATAAATGATAAGAAAATAATTATAAGGAAATAAATGACAAAGAAATAAATGATAAGCCCACAGTATGGTTTACTAATACAAGTATATTCCTAAATATAATGTCTCCATGGAGAGTAATGTCATTATGATGACTTTGTGGAAAGTCTTTTCACAGAGCTGAGACACAGTTGTTATCATAATGATAGGCGGTGCTTATTGAGCCTCTCCTATTATGTTTGCTATTAATAATAAAAGGCAGATATTGGTGTGCCTCTCACGTTATTGTTGCTATTAATAGTAATAGGTGGGTCTTCTAAGCATTGTCTACTATTTGCTGTTTATACTGGGCAGGTCTTGTTGGACCACTCCTAGGTCCACAGTGGCCGTGGAGACTATAGACTGTCAGCAAAATACATTACTCCAAGCCCAGGCCTTGTTTACATCAGCATGTTTATGAATGTGTGCGTATTAGTGTAACTGTGAGGCAGGCATGGAATCCAGGTGCGTTGGGTACGAGATATAATATTGACAAAATGTCGCATGTGTCCAGAATTCTGAAAATATTAAAAAGCTTGTTGACTGCTCACTGCACTTCCATCAAATCCTATTATATCACAAGCTTTGTTTGTGCTTTGATTGGAATCTAAATTATATAATATGAATAAAAATGATTTGACAATTATTAAGAAATTTGATTGAAGTATGTATAGTATGGTCTTTATAGGCTTGTAGAACATATGGTAAGAACAAAGGAACTGAATTAAGAGGCAAAAAGATAACCATTTTATTACATTAAAATGTTTCATACAAACAAGGCATACACACTATTTCATATTGCTTCAGACATAAGTTAGCATTTTTTTAAAACAACTTTGTAACAAAATGTAAGTACAACATTTATGAAAATATATAAATCTCTAAACAGGGATTTCAGTGCTGACTATACAAACAGTACAATAAACACATTCATTGCCAGTATGCCACCATGTTCTGCAAACATATATGTAATTAAGTCATTCATGTCACATAACATACAATATGCCACGTTCTGCTATCAGTAACACATTCAGATATATTCTTGGATTTCAGTACAACATGGGCTCATCGAAGGTTGTTCGCAAAGGTAATACGTCTTGCCTTTTACAGTTAATGTAAGTCACACTGGGTGGTGCAATAGATCCATAAGGAATAGTGTTCAATTAAATCACAAAGCATAATTAATTTGCAAAGAAATAAAGTAATACAAGAAAGGAACAACTTTGGCACACTATATACTGTATACTATTTCTAATGTTTTGAAAACTTGTACTTTGTGGGATTAAATGTGTCAATCCTGAATAATGCTACAGGTTATTACTTGTAAATGGGCATATTTCTCAACAGTTTCAGAAGTAAACATACAATTTGTCGGAATAGCCCTTAAAGTTATGGAGGCGATTGATGGGGCATGGCTGATCATTTTATTGAGCATGCCAGAATATACCCATAACCAAATGTAAAATTGAAATCTTCATTCACCATACTCAACCAACAGTTTGTAGATGAACATTTGTGTCATTGTGTTCTTGATATACTATATGTCATCTGTGATAAACAACTGTCGCAAATGAAGTGCAACCCATTAAAACTGGCTTGTCACAACCTTGTTTTTAAATACATATATCTATACATTTCTATGTAAGTCATCTATAACATGAAAATACTAAATATTCTTTTTTTCTACTATCACGCATTCCCACAATGCCTTAATAGTGACATGAAAAACATCAACAAACAAAACTTGGCATAACTCATGACACCACTTTTTAAGGCGTTTAATATTCCTTGTCAGATGCTACACACAATGTTAAATACTCAGTAACAGTATATTCCAACTAACAATATGCAAGAGTTTCGGCTAGTGATATTTTCCATTCCATCCTTCTATTCAGTTTGATACAATAAATGCAGTAACAGAATATAAACAGCTTCAATAATATATAACTTTCCTGAAATCATTCTGCTGTGATGACTGGTTATACTGAATGAATCAAATTTAATATTCATTGTTTGTTTATTGTAGCATGTGTATTGTATTTATGAATATCTATATCAAGGTTTTGTTTTAGAAATTCCCTGCATCTTCTTAATCATTAGTGTTTATAAGAAAATTTCTTAAAATCCAGGCACTCTCTTTGATTGCATTAAGCACAACATAACTTTGTTAAGGAGTTGCACAAATTGTAGCAGCCAAAATAGATATGTACACACATACATAACTTGAATCTCTGATACAGTTCGAGAGAAACTGAGATGACTGAACAT
The DNA here is from genome assembly GCA_025728095.1 of Prietella phreatophila. NCBI lineage: Eukaryota > Metazoa > Chordata > Actinopteri > Siluriformes > Ictaluridae > Prietella > Prietella phreatophila. The sequence continues at coordinate 11,216,301 of JAOUWY010000065.1, read as the reverse complement.
TTATAAAAGCAAATATGTGTTATGGCTACAAATATATAACATTTCCATGTTTCTGTATAAAGTAATATTATGGTTTGATTTGAATAAAACAATGTATTTAAAATATATCAAAGATGTATGTAACACATAGTATGGCAAGTCACCATATGAGCGACAACAGGATGAAGATGACCTGATCGTGATTGGCCAGTAACAACTGTGTAGTACCCAGAGGACTGATTTGTGCAACTGAATCACAAGGTTGCTGTAAACAAGAACCAACTGCATCCAAATCTGGTCCCATTCATCTATACCATTAACGTCCTGAAGAATTCTCATTGCAGTAATTCATTTTTTTTTGTCGGTGTGGTTGTTTCAGGCTCCCCACTGTCAGAGACATTGATGGGGCTATCTCGAGAGAAAACTTCAGTTGACTCCCTCCACATGCAATCAGCAATAGTCTTGAAGGCATTGGTGCTGCACTTGGGTCGTATTTTCTGTGAGGCATTGTTAACAATCTGACGGCTGTTGGACGTGGCGATCTTGATTTTGAGGGCTGCATCCACACGGTCCACAACTGTGTAGGTCCCAATACTACCATCCTCAAAGCCAATAATAATGTTGAGTGCTCGTTGTGATAGGCACAAGTAGGTTGGTGTCTTGTAGAGAGAACAGGTACCAATACTCTTTCCATCAGCAAGTCGCATGACAATTAAACTAGAAACCACACCTGCATCATCGTCCTCATCACAATTTTCGAAACAAATGTAAACCAAGTACCGTCCATCTCTTGATAACTTTTGCCTCCATATTATGCCTGCAGCATGGATTAAGCGCAATTTACCACTGTGTAGATCTAGAACATTAATGTTGTCATCTCCTTTAGATACAATTCCCAACTTTCCATTAGGTGAGATTTGGAAGTCTTCCAAGTTCTTCAAGAAGTTGCTTGGCAGTTGCACTCGTCTGCAGACAGACTCATCAGCGACACTCCACATGAAAACAGTCTCTGTGGATGTGATGAAGACAACAAAGTCTGGACTGTCTGGAATTAGCTTAAAATTTATGATTGTGATCCCGTCATCACAAACAAACTTCTTGGATACACTGCCGGACCACAAGCTGACAGCCAACAGTTTGTTTTTAGTTGTACCAACCAGGAAAGTGTTGGCTGTGGTGATGAGAGCATGCTGGAGAGTTACCAGGATGTTGCACACTTTGTGTCCAGTAGCAAGCCTCCAGACACGTGAGGCATTCTGTTCACAGAGAGAAACAACAAATTGGTCATTATGGGTGATAAGAAGTTGGGATATTTTCTGGCCGTTGATTCGGAAGATGTTTTCACCTGTGGCAGTCTGCCAGATGTATTGACTACATTTGTCATCAGATGTCACCATGAGGTCACCAGATGTGGTAAGAACATAGTTCTCCACAAGGCCTTCATGTTTAAACACCATCTCAATGAAACCTGTGTTGAAATTCCACTTATGGATGGCTTCAGACCCATCCATTGTGTAGACAAAGTCTTCTCTGCCTGACAGCTGTACACTTTGGATCCGTTTCCCTGTTTTGTCAATGTTTGACATTGCTGTTATGATATCAATGTCCCACACTGAGAGAACCCCACTACTGGCTACAGACAAAAGCAAATTATGGTATGTTGACTTGATCAACTTGACGATGGCTCCTGATATCTCTATTAAACTAGCCATGCATTGTCCACTGTCTCGTCTCCACACAAATATGGATGAAGTATTTTCCATTGATGCTACAATACTTTGGCCATTCTTTGACAGAACAGCAGCTACAAATCTCTCACTACGTTTGGCCTTAAACTTCTCTACCATCTTCCAAAGCTTGGTGTCAAGCACCTCAATGCTTCTGGCTTTGCAAATAAGTACTGATTTCTGATCCTCAGATAATTCTATACCTACCACCTCACTATCATCCCCTCGGCAGTCGTAGTCCTCCATAAGCCTGGGATTTGTGATATCTTTGGTGTTCCAGATAGAAAGGCTACCTTCATTGTCAATCATCACCATTTGATGGATTGTGTCCAGAACCAGGATGGACTTCACAAATCCACCAGAAAACTCAGAGGTCACTGTTGCAAGCTTATCCCCGTTTCCTAGGTGGAATATAGTGGTGGTGTTTAAATATTGCCCACAGAAACCATACATCCCATCTGTGGAGCATTCAACACAAGTTACTTCATACCAACAATGGAACTGGTATAAGGGCCAGCCATACTGGAGGTCAATCACATTGACATCTTTACTGGCCTCCAGCCAAGCTAAAGCATGGGGGCTGGATAAGGTAAATCCATTGATGAATGCCACCCCACCTGTGATGCCACAGTGCTTTGAGCCTTTAACTTCCACCTCTGACAACAAACAGGATTTATGGTTGTCATAAATTAGTAGCGTGTTTTTTGTAGTGGCAACTACAAGATACTTCTCATCAGTGGTGAGCCTAACACCAAGCACAACTGACCTTGCTGTGTCAATCTGTCTCAGCAACTGTTTGCTCTCTACATCCCATGTACTGACTGAGCCATCCTCAAGAGCTGTAATTACAATGTTGGGAGCCAATGTAGGTAAAATCTCAACAATCTGCATGTAACTAGAGCACAGTGGTAGTCTCTCTGGACTGTATGTAACATCCATGGAAGAGTGGAGTGGCACTATGGAGCAGTATTTGGGTCCATCCTTGTCACACTCTAGTAAGAGATGTCGGAGTTTGGGAAGGGATGTGACCACAGGAAGAAGTCTTTGCTGAAGCTCAGCAGACAGTGAGGCAGGGTTCTTGATTACTTTGACCTTTATACTTCGTAGTGTGGTAGCAAGGAACTTGAGCTCCTTTTCCTGTGAGTAGCTGTAGGCCAAGTCAATGTCTGACAAGGCCTTGTCAAATTGTCCAATCTTTATCATAGTATATAGCCAACTGAAGTTCATGATAACGCCATACATGAGGTCATCTGTCCGCCCACTCCTTGTCAAATGAAATAACAGTTCTATCATTTTTCGGTGATTGACAAAGAAGATGTCTGGCTCGAGTAAGTTGCATTGGAACACCCAGGGTTGTTCTGGTGTCTGCCGGTCATAAGAATGCTTGTCAGCAGAGGCTTTGTCATGGCCATGAAGGCTTTGTTGGTTGTGAGGGTTCCGATGCTGAGAGATGTTTAATGAGGCAAAGTGATTGTTGTCACAGTGGAAAATCTTCTTTCTACCACCTGCCCATACCCCAAGAAAATACTCAGCTAAAAGGCTGTGCATTTGATGCACATCTTCTTCATTACTGAGATACAGCTTTTGTGCAATGAGATGCAGATGCCTGTTTGCCCAAACCATCAGGGTTACATTCCGAACCTGACGCTCCACCAAGTAACCTTCCAGCTCTTCTCTTAGTTGAGCAATAAGATCATAGGAGATTCGCAGTGGACTCTTCAGATTTGAGCTAACCATGATGTCTCCAAGTACACTATTGTCCAAAGATAATATATCCTCCAGTTCGACCTCTGTCAACCCTACGCGTGCCATTGTAATGTATCCCAATGCACGAAAGACAAAGTGCGACCCCAGTTTATTTTCAATCGAAATGAAGAGATGTTCTATGCTCTCATGTACGGTTGAGCAAAGGGACTTTTCATCAACATCTTTGTGTGCGCGCCAGTGTACCACCTCACGATAGATAAGGTTGACAAACATGGGCAGTGTACATTTAGCCAGTGCTTCATTTACATATATTTGTTGGCCTGAGGTTACTTTTCGTTTGACACTCAGAAGTTGCTGTTTGAGTGTCTGGCTACATGCTTTACGGTCTCTTTGTGTCAATTCTACATAGCAGTCCTCATCATGAATCAGGCAACGTAATTTCTGTAGTATCCCATGTTTGTTAGGCAAGGTAGATACCACAATGCGAACTGTACAAGGAAGGTGGATAGGCAACCACCACAGCTTACGTGCCTCATCTGCTTCTGACAGCTGTTCCAAGGAATCTAGTATGATCACTAGTGGTCGATTGAAGGATGACTCTCTCAGAAGGTTAATCAACAATTCTCTCATCTCTTCAATCTTGTTTGGTAGGTAGTGGATTAAGCAGCGATAGTTTATGGCAATTTGCTCACAAATACTTTGGAGGAGGTTGCGGAGGTCTGTAGAGAGGTCGGAGGAACCAATGAAGCGAACAATGATGACAGGATCGGTTTCTGTCCCCATTTCTTTCTGAAGACATGAGTATGCCTGGGGAAAAAGCAAGGGAACAATTGATTGGTTATTCTGTTTTTTAAACACAAAGAAATTATTTATGATAAATGTTACACATCTAAATCTCAAAACAATCTTTAACAATTGCACACGTTGGGCCATATTCTGAAATGGTGACTTAAGTTGGGGACTGAAATGCAATAGTTATAGTACATCGATATTTATGTGGGGAAAGTAGCTTTTTCAGAGATGTTTTTTTCAGAGAAATGCATTCAGATCATGCAAATCGCATGTGTGTAGTTCACACCTCCAAGTTTGGATTTAATACTGCTCCTTAGGCAAGAAAAATGGGCTTAGGTCCTAGGACTGAATCCTGCATAACTGAGACATGCTTCCTTTTTCAGCAAAACCCAACCTGAATCCATAACTAGTACATAACAATGAATAGTGCTAGTGTGTAGTTACATCTGATGTCTGAATATCAGTTTGCAAAATTTTTGTTAACTCCTCACTGCATGTACATAACTCAACTCTGAATACAGCCTATTAGAATTAAACAATTACAACATTAGAAATAATAGAAAAGCAAATTTTGGATTGTTGAACAGGATCGTGGTACCCTGTAGACTGCACATTCTAACCAGAGAAGCTGCAACAAGAAAATGTTGATGTGTGAAGGGAGCGGCTCAGCTACAGTGGATTTCATTTCCTGCAGCCCAGCATATATCTGGCTAATCTCAGATCACTTGGCAACAAAATGTATGAGTCACCGCTGCTCAAAAGTACCTGTAAAAACTTTTCACTCTCTGCTGCTCTTTGTTTCACTGAAGTGCACCTCAGTGTTGCCACTCCAGACAGTGTACTGTGTTTACTGGTTTTCACATCCAAGAGTAGTTTGTAACACTTAGCTGTCCTCAGGTTGGTGGAATCTGTTTATATATTAATGAACATTGGTACCAGTGTCACAGTGTAAAAGACTTATTGTTGCCAATACCTGGAATCCTTCTTCATTAACTGCAAACCATTTTATTCACTGCAGGATTTCGCTCAATTATTTTTGTTGGAGTGTGTATTCCACCTCAGGCCATGTGAGGCTCTGTGCCACCTGGCTGATGAGATAACCATGATAACTGTGGAGCAAAAAACACCCAGACTCTATTGTCATTATTTTTGTGGATTTTAACAGAGCACATCTCAGTCGCAAACTGTCACTAAATACAGTAAACTGCACCGCTGCTACAGTATTAATGGATGCCCATCACTTTTTTCCCCCTGTGCTGGTTCGGTACATTCTGATCACTGCCTGGTCCACCTTATTCCGGCATACAGACAGAAACTACAGCACTACAAAAAATGTACCAGGGAAGGTAAAGCCAGACTACATACTTGTTTTGACTGAACACACAAGCACCAGTCTTAGTGAGTTTACCAAATTCCCACCATCTCCCAGGGTCTGAAATGGGAAGCCAACATTGACTATAATTGTCAAAAAGGCCCAACAGAGGATGTATTATCTGCACCAGCTGAGAAAGTTCATCCTACAACAGGAGCTGTTCCCCCAAGGTCCTATTCGCCTCCAGAGCATGGAATAGTCAATTTTAAAACACAACTGCCAACCGTTTGTGCTTAGGTCACCATATTTTAATGCCTTCCCTCCAGTATTTGGTTCAGATCAATCTATATCAGAACCACCAGGCAAAGGAATAATTTCTTTCAATATGAGACCAGACTCATGAATACTCCTCAACAAATATGACGTCTATGCCACTGTCAGAATTGCATTTTGTGGTAATGGTGCTATAACATTTTTGTGTAATATTTATCTATGATTTTTTGCCAGACGACCAATTTTCCACAGACTCGCAGGCTGACCTAGGAGAGGAATTTTGGCTCAGTGACTGACAGACTGACTCCCATTTTTAAATGTATGTGTGTGAGAAGTCAAGCTAGCTGAATTTCAATCTAGCTACCCTTAGCTAGCAAGCAGTGATTGATACCAGGGAAATTCTGTGATATACATTCCTCTACTCTGTTTGTTCACAAACTATCCCAAATCCATGTAATTTTGGGATAGTTGTAGAGAGTTGTAAACTAGCTTACCTCTATACACTGTGCCATGACTGCATTGGTAGCTAAATACTGGCCGTATTTATCTCAACCATTATGTTGTTTACTTACATGAATTCATGTTCTGTGCTTAACTATCTAGTCATCAAATGTTAGTCAGAATTCAGTGAAGGTAATATTAGCTAGCAAGCAGTAAATGATTAGTACGTATCTGCTGAGATTTTTCGCAATTAGTCGACCTCCACATCATTTCACTGAGAATAGCTGTAAGTTAGCTAAATTTGTGTCCCTTCATAAAGGTGTCCATGCTTATAATATTAGTGTAGCATATAACATATTTAATGATGGGGTGTGAGGAAGTACTGTGACATGAATGCTTTTCTAACTACATACTGGCCATATTTATCTTAAACGTCATGTTGTTTATTTACATGAAAAAGCGCTCTGTGTTTAGCTTGCACTGCCCAAAACTCAAAAAATTTGTCTCAAAGACTTCTAATAAAAACAATTTATCTTTTAGACCCTACATACGACTGTCTTTTCATTTGTTTGATACTTGTGTGACAAATGCTATGAAGCCAGTAATGGTCCAAGTGTCACGCGCCGCTGGCGCAAGAAGCAAAACAGTAATGGCAGCGATGAACAGTGATGTTTTATTTACAGTGTTTAAAAAAGGAACAAAACCAAAACATGAACACCAGAACGAAACTAGGCTCACTTGACTAGCACAGCTACTGCTAGTGTTAACTGCTAAAGCTAATACGTAAACAAAAACCAAAAAGAACTAAGGTCAGACACGGTTACGCTGGAGGTGCATTTACTCATACACCCAAAAGTCTATGAGTGTCTTCTCGTGGCTACGAATATCTACATACACATATATACGCAGTTATCTTCATTGATACCCATTCAGGAGCATTGAACCGTGCCCTGTGGTGCACGGTACACGGTATATAAAGAGTCCCCGTCATCAGTCACATTAGCTCGCAGCTGTGCATGCTTCCCACACATGCCCACACATGACCCTATGACCTGACGGGACGAAGACATGACGTCGATGCGGACGATGTCCACGCATGCGCAGTGGCATTCGATAAGCGCCACTGCTCTGGGAGGGCCGTGACAACACGGAAGGGGTCCGCGCATGCGCAGTAGCGCTCGATGCGCGCCACTGCTCCGGGCACAATGTGACACCAAGAAAACTAGGCTTGCCTTGTTTTGTTTTACTTAAAGTGACAATGTTGTTTGTGAGAACTTGTATACACAAATGTAATTGGCCAATGAAGCATGACTCTGAAATTGCACAACGTAGTATGTGTCCTTTCTCTCTGGCTGCAGGATTTTGTTATGCCACTGCCAGCATATGGTGCTGCGGAACGGCGTCTAAATGGACCGCAGGGGAATTATACAACGCCACGCAGCCAGCAAAGCTACTGGTACTACTGGGACTTCCAGCGACCGGAGCATTACCAGGCTGCGCTAAGGAGGCAGCAAGAGGATTTGCAGATGGAGGTGGCACAGATACTCCACAACCTAGAGATGCCTAGAACCCTTCCTGCCAAACAGCGCTCCACCTTCCTGCCCTGCTGACAACCCAGTCACCCTGCCCAGTCCGGAATCGAAGGCTGGCCCCCTTTAAAGACACTTGGGAGCAAGAAATCTTTCTGATTGAGAGGGGGTCAAATACTTATTTCCCTCATTAAAATGCAAATCAATTTATAAC
>JAOUWY010000065.1:11011388-11022988 GCA_025728095.1 Prietella phreatophila | reverse complement strand
GGGGGTCACTCACCTGACTCTAATTTCACATTCAAATAAAACTGCTAATCCTAGAGGTTCACATACTTTTGCCACTCACAGATATGTAATATTGGAACATTTTCCACAACAAATAAATGATCACGTATAATAGCTTTGTCTCATTTGTTTAATTGGGTTTCCTTTGTCTACCTTTGGATTTGTGTGAAAATCTGGTTGTTTTTGGTCACATTTATGCAGATACTCAGAACATTCTAAATGGTTCACAAACTTTCAAGCACCACTGTAGTTAAATTTAAACACTCATTAATGCCTATGCTAACTTGCTTTGTTAACTTATGTTATATTAATGCTGAAGGTCATGGTTTGTTATGTTGACTCATGAAGTAAAGTTTGTTTGTGCAGTAAGTGTAGTAAAGGTGCAATTCAGGTTTACCTTAATGTAAAGAGTCACTGTTCAACCTGAAACTGTGCAGATGTAGCAAATTACTTGAATTGATTTTTTTTTAAAGATCCAAAGCAAATAAATTACATTTTCTAAATTGATCTAACCATGCTTAAAGAAGGCCAAACATCATCAAGCAGTCGGGATGGGTTAAGGTTTTCAACAATTTACTACCCCGCTACATTGTAACTGATAAGGGAAACAGAATAAAAGTCATTCTAGGAACTGTATACATTTAGCTTTTTATACAGTGTTTACAGACACTGAGTTGTTTATGTTTTCAGAAAATGACCTTTTACTGTTTTATTGAATCTAGTGAACTGCTGTCCATGAAGTAGTGATCTAGATAAAGTCCAGATGTTGTTTACACCATTCCCTAGTAGACATGTAAAGAGATGTTTGCAGGTGTGATGCTAATAGTCAAGGCACAATGTGAATGATTAATATATCTTCCCAGTTCCATTATATGATGATCAATCTAATAACAATCCAAGTAAAAAAAAATCAAACATTTAAGGACTTCAGTATCAGGAGAAAAAAAAATAAAAAAATTGCTACCAATGGAACCCTAAAGAATCTATAAAGAAACCCTTAAAAAATTTGTTATATGCCTTTACCATGCAAGATCATGTTTTACATATTGCTTAATAATTGAGGAAGTATTTGGTTTATTACTTTAAGTTGCATCTTGTTACAGAAAAGTAAAAAATAAATAAATAAATAAATCACTATCACCACTCAGCTTCACAGTTTAGCAATAAAACAATGGGTTTATTTTCGTTATTTTGTTCGGATTGTTTACCAGCACTCCACAGAGGTTTGGTATACTGTATTTTAGGCTTGATTCTTAAGATGTATTTTAGCTGTACTATAAACAGTGACCTACAGCTTTCTAACATAGAGCTCTGAGGATTAAACTGTCACTGCATGAATGCAGCCTAACTTCTTTATTCAGTAGTTTGTTTCCGAGTTCTTTAATAACTTATGTATGAATACATAACTAATGACAATCCTCTTTGGAAAAACACTCCATGTCACTTACTGTCAAGTTGTAATAGCATAAGTTTCCATCTTCTACACTGACAAGTAAGCATGTATACATTAACTGTTTTTTTTTTGTTTGTTTGTTTGTTTTTTCCAATGTAAGCAAATTTATTTGTATTTTATAGAAGATTCTTCTCGGGTGTTGCTTGCGACGTATCAAGTTCGTATGGCTTGGTATCAAATTGCTCAGTAGGAAGATCAAAACTTGCCTTATATTGAGTAGGCCTTGTTATTTAATTACAAGGTCATTTTCCAGCTCAACTATATTAACCCCTTAGATTGTTTGGGATAAATACATTCCTCACTCTTCTAACTGCACAACTACACATAACAGTTCTTTAGTACTGAACGTTGTATTATAAATAAAATATCAATATTTATGCCTGCCATCATATCCATCTGTTGACATAAAATGTACAACATAACAATAGTTGATACTGAATGAGTGATAAACGAGAAGCAGATGTTTTTACAGCAGGGCAGTGGGAATTTTGTAGAAAGTCAAGCTGAGGTAAAATCTGCTAAATCTGTTCCCAAAAGACTTTTATTGTCTGGCATGCTTTCTTTACAGCATTCTCTAGCCTGCAAACAGCTACTTAATCTGATCATTTCAGTTCTTTTTCATATGGAAATATAAGCGATAAGGGGAGATTAGAATGAAAAAATAAGTTCATGAAAAAATATAGGGAAAACCTGAAGTTATAAAAAATATTTACAGTACCCTCCACTAATATTGGCAACCTTGGTAAATATGGGCAAAGAAGGCTATTTTGTTAAAATAATTCACAAAAATACTCAGCTCTCATGGATATTAAACAACTGCAAACAAAATACAGGTTTATCAAAAAAAAATCTTAAATATAGTTGTGCAACAATTATTGGTATCCTTTTAGTCAATACTTTGTGCCAAGTTAACAACTCTGAGTCTTCTCTGATAATGCCTGATGAGGTTGGAGAATACGTGGCAAGGGATCTGAGTTCATTCCTCCATACAGAATCTCTCCAGAACCTTCAAATTTTGAGGTCCACACTGGTGGATTGTCCTCTTCAGCTCACACTACAGATTTTCTATGTGTTTCAAGTCAGGGGACTGGGATGGCCATGGCAGGACCTTGATTTTGTGGTCAGTAAACCATTTTTGTGTTGATTTTGATGTATGTTTTGGATCATTGTCCTGCTGGAAGATCCAACCATGGCCCAGTTTAATCTTTCTGTCAGAGGCAGTCAGGTTTTCATTTAATTTCTGTTGATATTTGATAGAATCCATGATGCCATGTATCCTAACAAAATGTGCAGGTCTTCTGGCAGAAAAGTAGCCCCAAAATATTAAGAGCCACCACCATATTTAACCGTGGGCATGAGGTACTTTTCCATATGGCTACCTCTCTGTGTGCGCCAAAACCTCCTCTGGTGTTTGCCAAAAAGCCCTATTTTGGTTTCATCTGACCATAGAACCTGATCCCATTTGAAGTTCCAGTAGTGTCTGGCAAACTGAAGATGCTTGAGGCTGTTTTCTTGAAAACTTTCCAAACAACTTGTGATGTAGGTGACTTCAGATTGTAATTTTGGAGAATTTCTGATCCAAAGACGCAACTAACTTCTGCAGTTCTCCAGCTGTGATCCTTAGAGATTTTTTGCCACTCGAACCATCCTCTTCACAGTGTGTTGAGACACTATAAACACACATCCAATTCCAGGTTGATTCATAACATTTCCAGTTGACAGGAACTTCTAAATTATTGCCCTGATAGTGGAAATGGGCATTTTCAATGTTTGTGCTATTTCCTTATTGCCACTTCCTATTTTGTGAAGCTCAACAACCTTTTGCCACACATCACAGCTATATTCCTTGATCTTACCCATTCTTATGAATGACTAAGGGAATGTGTTACCTTATACTCATACCCCTGTGACACAGGAAGTCATGATTGAATAATTTCCTGTTCCTAGTCACCCAGCTGTACTAAGAAAATGTAAAATATCAAAGGGAATATACTTCAAATATATTTTTCTCATATGAATTCAAAGGGGTACCAATAATTGTTACACACCCATGTTTAACAAGATATTTTTTTTGGATAAACCTGTGTTGTGTTCGCAATTGTTTGATATCCATGAGAGTAGAGTATTTTTGTAAATTTTTTTAACAAAAGATCAAAAGTTTCTTTTTTTCTTCTTTTTTCTAAGGACAATTTTCACAACCTTCTTTGCTCATATTTACCAAGGGTGCCATTATTATTGGAGGGCACTGTAACTGTCAATATAAAATATAAACGAAATTGGACTTCCAACAGCCGTGGAAACCCTGATAGACCCCTGAAAATATTGGGATTAGACAGACAGTACTTATCTGGTTTTATCTTTGATAGATATCAAGCTCCACTCTTATTTCAGATCTAAAAAACAAAACAAAAAAAAAAACAAAAAAAAAAAACGCAGGTGTCAATTCTTCCACTGCCAGAAGACAAGTCAATACTGTAGGCCTGAAATTACACGTACCTGTCAAAAAGCTTCTACTGAGCAAAATAAATAGACAAAAGGCAGAAAGCTTGCACCATAACCAAACTGCTGTGATTTCAAGTTTTTATGTGGTTTTATGGACCAATGCTTCCAAATGTGGTACTTTTAGAAGTAACATAAGGTCACTGATTAAGCGGAAGACTCTCAAAACCTTCACAATGGAGGTTCAATGCAGCTACAATGGTTTGTAACAGCATCTGGAGTCGGTATTAAGGTGTTTATTCTAAGTATCATGCATACTGAAATATTAACACTTCTACAAAACACTCTGAACAATGTTGGAATCTGAAAAATGATTCTACAGAAAGATAAATACCCCAAGCACACTGATAAAAAGATCAAGACATACTACTGAAAGAAACTAAGCTTAAATATGCTTCTGCTGTACTCAAAACAATAGACTGGTCAAGAAAATGCAACCAATTTCAATGTGACTTTGAAAGTGTATTAGGTAAGGTTCGAGGTGGAGCTGTTAAAAAGTATAGAACATGATCCCTGTGGAACTCAAAACAGTTCTCCCAAGAAGAATAGAAACTGTAACAAAGTATTAAGGCTCTGTTTTTATGCAGGCACAAGGTCCTTTATAAATCCATGTTGGTCCAAAAATATTTTAAGTTTACCATGTATCAGGACCCATTCTTATACTAACAAATCTCCAAAATTTCGATTTCCATAATAAAAAGCAAAGACTTATGAGATCTTATATTTTATACATATACACTATATAAGTTATCATTAAAATCAAAAACTAAATACAACTGACTGACTTATTATCCATATTGTATCTGCATACAACTTGTTTGAAACTTGATGTCATTATGCATGAACACTGTAAAATATGATAGTCCCATCAAGTTATTTATTTTCTTTAACTTTCGATTGTCATGAAAACTTTTGGATATTCAACTCAAACATTAAACTTAAACTAAGTCTATTGTCTTGACTTGTGAACCTTGAAGAAATGTTAGTTTTCAGTTGAAAGAAAGATTATCTTCAAGTTGAGTTTACTCACATTTCTAAGGCAGCAGGTGAAATTTTGTTTCGAAGTTTACCCACCTGAAATGTTTTCCAGTGAAGCATTAACTAAAAGAATTTAAATAATATCAATAATACATATATATTTAAAACAATAAGTTAATTTATTGGGAATTTATTTTCCAATTTAAATTGTCCTATAGTGTTCACACATGTACATGAATATCTGTGAGACAGAAAACACAGATTCCTTACATCCGGAGGCAGTTGTATTATATAAGGGATAAAACACAACACGGCATGCTGAGAACGGAAAATAAACAATGATTGGGTTCTGATATGAATTGTTAATTGTGTTCTTATAATAGGAAATCCTGAAGTGTTTTATTCCTCTTACTCCACAGCAATTTGTCAATGATTACAATGTTTTATTTATTTTAAAAGATTTGTATAAGTTAGTAGGTGGCAGAGAGGGCTGCATATTCAGGTGATAATGCTTTATTTTTACTGGCAAACAACTCCAAAACACTAGGCAAACATGTAGTCAAAAACACAACAGCTGAGGTAAGGCAAACTCACTCGGGTAGAAAAGAGCAAAATAATCAGGAACCAGGAAACAAAATGAGAATCAAGTGCCAAATCAACAAACAAAATAACAAGGCATGGTATGTCTTGAGAAATGAGAAACCTCTGCTCTGAGAAGTACTCCGTATCTATGGTGTGTTTGGAGTGTGTATACTTTATATATTTGTGTGTTTGAGATTAAGTCCAGATGTGTGTGATCAGTATGATGGTGTGAACTGTGTACGTTGGTTGGTGTAGACCTTGGTGGCCATTTCACAAAGCAGAACGGAAACTTAGGTTTGCGGTGGCCATTTTTGTTAGCTGCAATGCCGTCTGGGAGTCATAGTGCGATGCAGAAATCTGGCACTTATTTACAGTACTGTGCAAAATTTTGGGCACCCTATTTTTAGTACAAACTTTGTTATAGTTTTTTTTTATTGTATGATTTCTACATTGTCGAGTCAGTACAAAAAACATTTTAGATTCCCAAACATTAGTTTTCTAGCACAAAATTAAATGTTACAGAAAAATGTTTGTATGTCATTAAAGAAAGCAGCATATTATGTAAGAGACACTTTTCAGACAAAAAACACAGTGAAGGCTGCTGGGTTTTGCTGCAAAAATAAGAAACAGGTGTGTCAGTCAAAGTCTTCAGAAGAACCATGACTGGTTCTGCAAGATGCTCAAGAACTCTTACCAGCTAATTTCCTGCACCAATTGTACTGCAGACTACTATTTTTGCGCCTATTTATTATTTTTTTTTGTCACACCAAATATTGACTTTGTTTCATTTACTACTGTTTACTGCTCTTTACAGTACTTTTATTTAATGTACAAACATTTTATTTAATTATTTTGAAGGCATATTTGCTCTACAGAATTTCACAGTATTGTATATCTATACAGTAGATACTTATATACAGTAATTCCCGCACCCTCTCTTTTGTTTTCTCTTGAAGTTAATAAGACAAAAAAAAAATTACTCCTGAGCTCCACCACATGAAAGCTACTGGTTGCTAATTAGAATGCTTCAGTAGGAAGACAGGCCTGATCATGCATACACTTGCTTACAAAGACCAAGTTTTACATAGAGCAAGACAATAAAGAGAGCCAAGACTGACTACTACAGCACGGTCATCAGTAATGGCTGGAGAACACCCAGAGCGCTTTTGCTTCTATGAGTAAACTGCTGAGACCTAATAACAATTTTCCTTCACCACAACTCTGCTGTAAATTAATTTTTTTAAAGGCCAAAATACAACACTGACAGCTATATGCAATATGAAAAAGCTTTTATCTTTGAGCCTTTTTCACCTTCCTCAGGGTTACAGATGACTTATTGGTTATGGCTGATTGTGACTTGCTGAACATACTGTACTTATTCCTGCTGAACCTGACTACTGCTATTGACACAGTATCTCATGACATATTCTTGGTACTGTGCTCTCTTGATTATGATCTCATCTCTCAGACACAGAGAAATTTGCATTTAATTATTTTTATTTCTTGCCTCTCTCATGGTGTTCCCCAAGGCTCAGTTCCTGACCCACTGCTATTTATTTTATATATGTTTCCCATTGGAAAATATTATCAGACAGCATGTTCTGCAGTTCTATTGTTATAGGGATGATACATAGATTTACATACACACTGACCCCTCATACAGCCTACCTGCTCCTGCGTTGGTGGACTGTCTGACTGACTTAAAGACTCCACTCTCACCTTTGATTCTCCTCATAAACCACTACAAAGACAACTTCACCTCAAAAGCATTGGACTTTGTCCATCCCTTTCCCTTTCTGCTACAGACACACTTTTCCATGTTGTTGTCACATCCAGACTTGTAGCATATAACAATATTCTTTACTGATGTGAATAAGAATACTTCTTCTAGTCTTAAAGTCCATGCATGGTTTAGCCTGGCATGCATCTCTAGCCTTCTTCCTCCGCACATGCATGCATTCTCCAATCTTCTGAGACCAGTCTGATCTCTGTACCATCATGTTGGCTGTATATCATAGGAGATACTGTATGGCTTTAATGTGACTGTCCCAAAACTAGGTATATCTTCTTACCATCTGAGGTAAACATCAGTTTGTCACTTGGAAACAGAGATGGATCACATCTATGTACGTAATAACGTGTAATCAGTGCTGGGAGATATTGGTTTCTGTCTGTTTCTATGTAACAAACCATGGGAAAAGTTTTCTTAACAGAACTAAACTTCTAACCTTGAGGGCCCTGGCTGCATGATATCTTCTGGACTAGAAGGAGGAGCGGTCATGCACTGAAAGGATGTAGTGACACTTGTATTAGCCCTGGATTTCTTCCTTTACTCTCTCCACTTTTTCCTTTTGGCTCGCCTCTCTCTCTCTCACTTCACTCTGATATAGTTTTCTTTTTCCCTTCCTCTCTGTCTTTTCTCCATTTTTCTTGCTCACTTTTAAGATAACGCTGCCTTCTTTCAGGGTCAGCATCCCGGTGTGCCCTGTACCTCTTTGCCTTTCTGCAGCATTTAATGCTGCAACTTTCAGTGAAACGCATGCGTTCTGTTTTAACAATTATTAAAATGTATAACGATGCATTCTGACAAATATCAATAGCAACTTGTACTAGCATCAGTAGTTAACTTGACTCAGTTCTCTACATGTCTTCATGTCCACCCTGTGAATAAATGTCCACCTTGTTACACTGCAAGGCATAACAGGGTGGATAATAATATTAGGTTGGACATTTTTAGCTAAAGATGGCCTTTACATCTCCTGTGCTGAAGACCATGCTAGCACATGGTGATCACTTGAGAAAAAGATTAAACAAAATACTCTAAACATGTTAAAATTGTACTCCTTTGCTTTTCAAATGAGCATAACATAGTGGACGTGTCATACTTGACACCATATGTTAAGCATCTAAATCACTGAAAAAGAGCTGAAATTAAGGAGTGATACTTACTTTGCTTTTCATGGTTGGTTTCCCTCAGGTGACTTGAGAACAATTCCATTATTTTAAACAGATTTTTCATCAGCATAACAGGGTGGACAGTAAATTAAGGGACGCAAGAAAATGTCCTTATTTTAATAATTAAAAATGCAGGAATCCCAATAAATTGTATTTGAATAGAAGAATTAAAGTGTTAGTGATATTAAACATGCTAATTTTCTAGCTATTGAAGCTATGATAATATTAGCTAAGAGCCAACTTTGCTACATAAAAATATTCAAACTTTTGAAGCAGTTACCTCATTTCGGTTCATATCTTCCTTTTTGACTCCACTTACATAACTCTACTCCATGTCTCTTCACTTCACATGGACATGAGCATGAGCGATGACTGTGATTTGCTAATTGCTGAGTTGGACTCTGAAAGCATCAACTGTATATTTCTAGGGAAATCTCAGCTGCTTCATCTCACTTGTATTTTTGAGATATGCATTTAGTCCTAATTTTGTAAAAAAAAAAAATCATCATAATAAATAAATAAATAAATAATAAAATCTCAAGACCATAACCTGTGATTTTACATTTTACAGTTAAATTTTACAAGGCAAATTTTACTCCTAGAAAGTCCAAAACAAAAATAATAATAACATTGTCTAAATGCAAGGTTTTTAAATACACCACAGACAATAAGGAATTCTATTTATTGTGACATGTACAGTATATAATTCAAATACACAAAATGTCTGTCAGCTACCAAGGACCATACGTTATATTTGTGTTTGTGTTATGAACTTGAAAATAGGGTTTTTAGACCAGCACAGCACTGTATGCAGTGTGTACATACACACTCTCAGTGCAGTGAAGTGCTACACAGCTGAGTGGCCACACATCAAGGGTTCTCCACCGAGACCCACAACAATGCGACGTGACTGACAGCATGAAAAGATGTGCCGACACACGTTTATGCAGCTGCATCCCTCACCTTTCCAGATCAGACATAAAAGAAAGAAATGGATTATATTCATGTCTCAGTCTGAAGACGGTGGTGTTTAGAGAGAGTGTGTAAAGGAAGGAGAATTTTCTTAGGTGCTGTTTATAGCCTTGTGTTTTGCATGTTTGCCTGTCTGAGTGTCGGGTATGTGATCCACCGCATTGTCATTAGAACAGAGTGAAAGATGTGTCAGAAATGGAGTGAAAGAGAGGGATTCAGGCGCATTAACTAGAGAGAGAGAGACTGACTGACTGTAGATTAAAGGACTGAGAGATGAAAAATAAAGAGGGAGATACAAAAGCTGTTTTCTGTGTAGGCACAGATATGAACTGCAGCACGACAGTTATTGTGGAGAATATGTTTCATTTTAATTTATTTTATTTCAAAGTCACTGTCACCATGGTTACGTGTGTGTGACCATGTTGTGTTACTCTATGATGCTTAACTATGGGTTTGGGGAATGCTGCAATGACTCTCATATTCAGACATCTTATTCTGACTCAGTCATTGGTAATCAGGAACTTCTAAGCAGCCTGCACCCTACTTCACTTTCCGTGTTCCACTTTCTATCTGTCGTTCCCCTTGTTTGCTCTCTCTCTCTTTCTCTCTCTCTCTCATTATGCTTGAATAGGAACGGGTTATACATGAACTGAGAAGCGTACACATTACATTCTTTGTGTGTGTGTGTGTGTGTGCGTGTGTGTGTCTCTGTTGTCACTCTAGCCTTCCCATTGTGAAGTTATCCACTGCTCCATCACCGAAATATTATTATGACTCAATGTAATTATTTATTGTTAATAAGAATTTGATTGACACTACAACAAAGGATGCATGTTTATTAAATTCAGTTTATAGGTTTAGAAACCATACCATCTTGTTTGTAGGAAATAATGAGCTTTGTCGAAATGAACACAATCATACCAGTTACTCATTTGAAAGAAATGCTATTTGTTTTATTTTGTTTGTTTTTATTCGAATAAAAGCCTCATTGAACCTGTTCATTAATAGTAGAGCAATAAGCAAAAAATGTTATCGCAATGTGACAAAGCCACATTAAAAGGGTAGTAATAGTTGGATTTTTTTAAGCAAAATTTCTATCCACTGTAACTGTTAGTGTAGGTGTGATTACCAAAGACAAGAATTCCATTAGCAATTTCTGTTTATTGATCGCTGGGTGTGTGGGAGAGAAAGGTGAAGTATGAAAAAAATTTCACACACAAGGCCATTTACAGATGAAGTTTTTGCATTTTCATGGAATATTAGTGACAAAGAAAGATTTCATTTTGAGGGAATAGTGCAGATGAAAGTGCAGTCTGACCAAGGACATGAGCTAAGGTAGAAAATACCAGTGAGACTACATAGCAGACATTATGTTTATTAGGCATGTGAAGTTTCCTTAAAAGGAGGGGGTGGATTATGGGGAGGAGGTATGGCGGTTTAATGGCTTAGTGATTAGCATGTTTGCCTCACACCTCCAGGGTTGGGGGTTCAAATCCTGACTTGACCCTGCATGTGCAGAGCTTGCATGTGTTTTGTGTTTGGGGATTTCCTTCAGGGTTGAGTTGCCACCCATACTTGCCCTGTACCTCGTGTCCCCTGGGATAGACGCCAGGCTCCCTATGACCTTGTGTATGATAAGCCGTAAAGAAAATGGATGGATGGATGGATGGATCCAAGTTTCCTTCTACTCATTTCAGAAGAGAAAGGTGTACTTTTGATCAATTTTGACTATACACTATATTGCTATACACTCCAATTCAAACATCTAGCATGTGTGAACTTTACCAGATTATATATTTTTGATCAAGTACAAACAGTACACAATTGGAAAGCAGTGTCCTGACAAATTATGAGGAATTGTCAGAGCCTCAGTGGAATAAACCCAATGACCTCCATGTGAGCTGTAGTCAGAATTGATTAAATCCCTGCAGCGAATATGGTAAAGTTCACAATATTACATCTCCTCATTTTAATTTGCATTTATTAAAGTCTGCTATGATAGAATTCATGTATTAAAGCAACTCCATCTCAGAAGATAAATTATTTGGATTGCAGCACGCAGGAGCCCACACGTGTGTGTGTGTGTGTGTGTGTGTGTGTGTGTGTGTGTGTGTGTGTGTGTGTGTGTGTGTGTGTGTGTGTG
>JAOUWY010000065.1:10935339-10945716 GCA_025728095.1 Prietella phreatophila | reverse complement strand
GCGGGGGACACCCCTGACAGGGTGCCAACTCATATCAGGGTACAGTCTCACACACACACACACACACACACACACACACACACGATGGACAATTTGGAAATGTCAATCAGCCTACAGTGCATGTCTTTGGGCTGGAGATGGAAACCGGGGTACCTGGAGGAAACCCCCGAAGCACAAGGAGAACATGCATACACACACACATAGGACAGAGGTGGAATTTGAACCCCCAACCTCGGAGGTGTGAGGCAAATGTGACAACCACTAAGCCACTGTTCTATAATGTTTCTTCACAAACACCTTTAGTGTGATGGACATGGCTGAAATGATGTATGCAATAAATGCAGCAGAAAAAAAAGGTAACCAAGTTTTATAAAACACTCCGAAATAGGAAATGATACTATGACATGTAATTATGTTATATTTATGTTTTCAATACATGCACGCAAAGGCACTATTTTAGTCCACATCCTGTGTATAGTTTCTCACATTTAATAGGAAGAAGGCTGCATCCTGTGCAGTGTTTTCCCAAGAAATAATATAACAGTTTTTGTTTGTGTGTGTGTGTGTGTGTGTGTGTGTGTGAGTGAAGTAAAAAGCCTACTGCTAACATAAGTGATATCTTGACTCAGACTTCAGATCAGAGACCTAAGCTCAGACTCAGATTCAGACGAAAAGTGATTTAAGAACATCTCTGAGATGATGATATGGAGGACTAGTGATGAGGGAAAAACAGAGACACCCAAAATATTATTCAGCTGTGTTTTATATGTAGGATTTGGGCTGTGTAGAAGGAGGAAATAGAGACGTGAACATTTAAAAAGTGAGTGATAGAGAGGAAAACTAAAAGATAAAGAGAGAGCTATAGTTGGAGGCCAAACAGCAGAAGGGCCCTCTCCATC
This sequence comes from Prietella phreatophila, assembly GCA_025728095.1. Lineage (NCBI taxonomy): Eukaryota > Metazoa > Chordata > Actinopteri > Siluriformes > Ictaluridae > Prietella > Prietella phreatophila. The sequence continues at coordinate 10,944,817 of JAOUWY010000065.1, read as the reverse complement.
ACTCTTGTTTCTTTTGTCCCTGTTCTGAGTGATTCATCATCCTGCCACGCTCAGACATGATGATCAGATCTCGTCGTGCCACTCTCACTGCTGCAGCAACTCAAACCACTGATAATGTTAATGAAAACGGTAGTGGTGTTTGTACAGGTCAGCAATGATGCAGAAACTTGTGTCTACTCATTCACCAGTACAGAGACTGGGGGGGTTGATACTTCTACGTTAATGCCAACTGGTCATGATACCTAATTTTGCCAGGCGTCTGATAAGCACACACACTGCAATTCTGTACGACTGATTGCATTTCATGACTGAATTAGCTACCAATTAATTAATCCGTATCTACACAATATTAAACAGCATCTATATTAGCTTAGCTGACGTTAGCTAATTAGGTTGTATTAGATATTGTTTTATAGTTGACTCATGAGATTAACGTTCATATTCTTTAAAGTCTTCTTTGGTTATATCCTGTGGTGACGTGTTGAGACACTGATTGATTGGTTTAGTTGGTTAGTTTATAATTAGTATTTAAAATATGAACTCTTCTCCAAAGGATCACTTTTATCCATCAGTGCACCTGCTACATCGATTTATTTTCCCCTGACAGTTACAAGGCTGCCTGTAGAAAATAACACACTGCCACAATCACAAGCTGTACATGTAAAACATGGCTGGAAGGACGCATTGATTACAGGGGTGTTCACAATGGCAAAAAATACAGTTTACACTGTTCAGTAAACAGAGAATAATATTACATATTACAAGGCAAGAGTGCAGTGCTGCATGGGTAGATTGTAGATGTAGAACAGTGTTTCTTTTTATGACAGGTACAGTATTAAAGAATGCATGGACTATATGCAGATACGCAAGATAGTGTGTTTTCTACATTTTTCATTTTCTAGAATGAGAAATATACAGGTTATCAGGCATGCAAGTGTACAAAGAAATTCATCCATCCATCCATCTTCTACCGCTTATTCCTTCTTCAGGGTCGCGGGATACCTGGAGCCTATCCCAGGAAGCATCGGGCACAAAGCGGGGTACACCCTGGACATGGTGCCAGTTGGTGCCAGTTGGTTAACACAAGCTCAAGATATTTTCATATTTTATTCTATGGCATAAAATACATCAGTAATACCCCACTACATGTTTTGAAAAAAACGTTGGCTAGGAAGTGGCTAAATAGGACTGCAGAGGTTCATGCCGAACAGGGAAATTCATTCAGTTTATATTAGTACTCTTGCAACTCAAACTTTCCAACTAGTATTTTCCAATTGTAGTGTTGGATTTTGCAAAATCAGGAAATATGTCTTGTCACGCTATCAGGCATGGAATGTTCTGCAAAATAATGCAACATGGACACATTCCCAAAAAAAGCGTGGGGGGCAGATTCATTCAGAAAAAGAAAAAGAGCATGGTGGATCTTTATCAGGGAGCATGGTTTTTAAGTAAGGATGAAATTGTCTGAGGTTTAGAGGTCGTGACGTTAAACCATGACATTGCATATTATTTCTTGCAATCGTATTTAGGCTTCAAAATTCATAAAAGTTGGGTTCATTTGTGAAGAAAGGTTCTTGTTGAACAAAACATGTAAGAATTATAAACTTTGTTGGTCACAGAGCTTATTTTCTGCAATAATCCAAAGGCCAATAGAAAAAAAAACCTATTGGCTTTTTGTTGAGGGAACCAGGGTGATGCTAACTTCTGGGTTGGCCTACAAAAATACATCACCCCTGCAGTACTCTGTAATTGCATATAAGTGATTGTGATGTCAGAAGCAAAAAATATATTCATTTTAGCCATAAGTGTTCAACCAATTTCCCATTATGTTCTTCTGATTAAACAACACACAATATAATATGACGGCTACTAATTGGGAGAAGATGAAGTCTGAACATCAGATGAACAGACAAATGCTTCCACATGAAGCCAGCCCACCATAGGGTAGCGTAACACACATGGAGGAAGGTACTATATGCCCTATTCTGCATTCATGAGCTCACAGGTGCTCACGATTGGCTTGTGTTACTGTGATTGACAGGAGGAGACAGATTTGCGCTGTTCTGTGGTATCAGTAGTGTCCCTCATGGTTTGACATGGTTTTTATTATTTATTCAGAGTAAATGAGAAGTAAGGAATAAGTAAGGAGAAAACTAACCAGAGTACTAGGAGTAAACAAATCACAGTTATTTTCTTTATGGTATTTTTACAGTAAATTTACAGTATACATTGCTAAATATTCACAGATGGGAAACAGGGAAAGGGGGAGCAAACAAAAAGTGAGATATTGCGAAAGAGAGTATCAGATGTCAGTTGGAATTACATTTGAAAGGGACTGTTATCCCCCCACTGTAAACATGCTGTCTGCACGCAATATGCCTCATAGAGTCTTGAGTGAGAAGGAAACTATATCGCTTGGGAGAAAAGTACAAGGAGGACACGGGAAAATGAAAAAACAAACATAGCAACCTACATGAATATGCATCCATCTGAAGTCAATAAGCGAGATTCAAGGTCAACAATGAAAAACAGGAAATATAATAGGATGGTCATGTGTCCTGCACAGATACAGTTACTGTGAATGGAAGTTGTAAAAATGACAAAAAAAATAGAATGTTTGATGAAACCCTTAGCAAACAGGCCTGCTGCAAATAATGAGAAATGACGAAAACAAAAGGTCAGGAAAACATCAGGTGGAAAGCCAAACTCATTCAGACTCACAAAGACTCCATTTGAAGCTTCATCATGGTCTGAGGGGAGAGGAAATTGCCAGCAAGGGAAGTGGAACGCAAGCAAGATGAAAGGAGTTTAACACTGTAACATGGTAGCTCTGTGAATACCCCAACCCTCGCCTCAACCAAATTGAAATGACAAACTGAAAGGATCCTACTAGAATCAGCAAGACGACTAATATTTAACAGCAAAGCTACGGATAGAATAAATAATTCTGAGCTAAAGAGTAGCAGGGAATCGCTGACTCGAGGTGTAATACAGATAATGAGCAAGGAAGAGGGAAAGGACAAATGAGGACAAAATTAGGCTGAGAAGAGATGAGGAGAAAAACGGTGAGACGGGGTCAGTGATTAATCTACAAGTGTGGAGCAAAGGTTTTATGCCTTGTTCAAAACGTTCACTTTAACAAATATGCATTAATTATTTTCAAGACGACAAGTGCTGGGGGAAATGTCAATGATTCGTGTAAAGTGCTAAGTTTCAGTGTTTAATTTATTAAAGTAATGAGATCAACAGTAAACAGTTGGAAGCGACAGAAAATACATAGAGATCAGGCCAAAGGCTCGAATTGACTAGCAGATTTATCTTCCTTTTCTGTAATAGCTGATGATTTGTTTTCTGTCTGAGGAGGAGCAGAAGTGCAAGTGAAACGAGGTATGGAAATTCAAATTTAATGAAAGAAAACTACAGAGTACATAAAGAGGAGGGAGGCAAGTAATTGAGGCAGAACCTCGAAAAAGATCCATAGTGATGGGGTGAGAAAGATTGCACTTTGAAATAACAGACTATAAGCATGAAGCTTGGATGTGATTGTAACAGGATATTTTAGCATGAAAGGGAAAGACAGGATAAGAGAATGGATTTCGAAGGATATGATTGTACTTGTGAGGAATCGGAAAGTACAAACAGAAAAGGCAAGAAATGGGTTGAAAGTTGAGAATGAGGGGAAAGATTAGGGCTCCAGCTTAGGTGTTAAAGTAAACTCCTGAAATTAGAGCTCGGTTTGGACCTGTCTTCAGCACTCTTCTTTCTTATTCTCTCCATCATGTATTTTTCACTCCTGGGAGCCTTTGATGCATCAGCTCAGCTTCTCAAGTCAGGAATACTCTTTATTTTACAGCATAGGAAGAGAAACTGAGAATAGCAACTAGAGTGAGGAAGGAAGCGAGCAGTGTAATAGAGATGCCATGGAGCAGTAAGAGAGAGCGCATGGGCGGGGGCAAGGAGGAAAAGAGGGCCACTATAGGTGTAGTGACCTAGTTTAGAAGCAGTGGGAGGATGTCTTTAATGGGAGAGAGGGTGAGAGCAGGCAGGCATACACTGGCAGTCAGCCATGTTGGATAGTCTGGTTTCCATGGAGACAGGATGAGGAGAGCGGTCTTTTTGGATGCTTGAGATGTTCAAAAAGCACATATGAGTGTGATGGTCAGGTGTCTGGAAACTTTTGACCATATATAGTCTATATTAGACACCCATAGGATAAGTACAGGATAATTCATACAAAAAAATGCTGGATTAGATATTAGTGAAAAAAGAGTGAATAAAAAAAATAGATTTGATTGGGATTAGAATTGATTTTAATTAATTTTGTTAAAAATGTAATTTAATACATTAATTCCAGGAGTGGGGCATGGTGGCTGAGTGGTTAGCATGTTTGCTTCACAGCTCCAGGTTTGGGGTTCCATTCCAGCCTTCCTCCTGTGTACATGGAGTTTGTATGTTCTCCAAGTACTTTGGGGGTTTCCTCAAGGTAGTCTGCTTTCCTCCCCCAGTCCAAGGACATGTGATTGGCATCTGTAAACTGTCTTTAGTGTGTGTGTGTGTGCGTGTGTGGTACTACATAGTGACGTCATTATTTCATTAGTCATTGACTGTGCTTGACCATTTACTGGGTTATATTCTGGTTTTATTGTTGCATGGGAATTAGTATTCTATATTTGTGGCAATGGGTCAGAGGTCAGATTGTTGTTTGATTGTTGTTCATATCATTGAAAATAATGATATACAGTGTATCTGATCCTGAAACTGTGCATTGCTGTATAGTGTATAATTGGTGGTCTTAACAAGAACTTGTCAGGCAATTTAGTTGACCTGATCTTGAAGAGAACTTAATTTAACACAATTTCAGGAGTAAAAATGCCACTGTGGTGAAATGAGACAAACTCAGCATGGCTGAGGAAAACTATACCACTTGCTATTTCAGCCTGAGTATATACAACAGCACCTTGTTTTTCTTTGCTTTTGAGTGCACTTCTACTTAAAGTGCAAAATGCTGGAAATCAGATCTGTGACAACTGTGTGAAGACACACCCTCTAAGAAACAACATACTAACAAATTAGTACAAATTTGGACAAACAAGGGCGCTGTAATTATACATTAACTGATCTTGTAATGATATATTACAAATATCTAACCCAACATTAAGTGTAGTAAATGGTTATGAATTTGCAGCCGTAAAACCATGTTGTTCTTAAGATGTACCAGGTTAGGACATTGCTTCAAATGTGTTGCCAGATCAGTATACATTCGGTACATTTTGCTTAATTGAATGAGAGATATGCAACAAGCAAGTGTGTTCACAGGTCTTTCCTCTTCCTTTGAACATTATATTTGTGAGCAGCTGCTGAGGGAGATTCTCAGAGCAGCATGGAGTTCAGTTAAAGAAACTTTTAACAGGAACATCCAACTAAACCTGACACAACAGAAGCAATTTATTTTGTAAAGATATTTCAGCCAGAGGGTTTGTGTGTGTATTAGAGCATGGATATACAGCATATCAATATCAGCCTCTCTCTGTTGTTTGAAATACGTGTACAATATGTAATTATTACATGAAATCTGTAATGAAATGTGATTATTTTTTCTTTTGTTTTTGTATTTGACTGATGGAACTGCAACTGCAATAGCTCTGACTTACACGGACCAATTAAGTCAAAAGGTCAGTCGAGAGACAAATTTTTCAGCTGTCAGTCTCATTGTGGTGTAGTCTATATGGAAACATCCTATACCTTTGGGCATCACTTGAACATTGGTTTTAATAAAGTGTTAAGCAATACTAAAAATGCTTCAATGTCTTTTGGAATAGCGCTCTTTCTGTCTATATATATTCTTTTATGCTCAGTCCACAATATCCTTCCTAGCTTTTAATGACAATCAATATGAAGCGACCTAGATTGAGAGAGTGGAAGGTTATCAGCAGTGTCTGTATATTTTTGGGACCCTTTGTACAGGGGTAATTGGTTTTAAATTGACAGGAGGTATTGGAAAGTGTACCTTGTGTCCACTGGTAGGATTTGCCCAATAGCTCGAACAGCAGGAGACTAGACCGAGAGAGACAAAGACAGTTAGAAGAGGAAGAAAGAGCAAGAGCTTTAATAAAAGAGACAAAAGGTCATAAGCTGGTGTGATAAAGGAATATTTCAAACTGATTACAAGAATGCCTAGGCATATTTCAGCAATAAACAGCGTGGAGAGAAAACGTTTCACAGGGGGCGGTGACAGAGAGCGTAAGAATAACGAGGAGTCTGGGACAGGTTGGCAAGAGTATAATGAATATAACTGGACCCATGCTGATTTTGTGAAGAAGGCGACATTCTATCATCATTTTTACCTTTCCATATAGTCACGTTTGATTATGAAGACCAGACAAATGATTCGAGGCATGGATGATTAGCTGAAGGATGGGCTGGGTAATTGTATCACCGTTGCTCAATAAGGTCCATTCATTGAGCCCATAATGAGATTGTCATCGACCAGTGATTGGACGACCCTACAAGGGTCCATACTTTTTATGTCATTCATTGATCCTGCTTGGCAGAGAATATTACCTTAAAGAGGAAGGGGGGTCTGTGAAAGGAGTGAAAGAATAGATGCTCTTCAAAAAGATATCAATAGTGTCTGTGGGAGACATGTTCTTTTTGGCTTGTTGAGAATCACTTTGAAAACATTGCATTGGCTGTAATTTTTCAGACTGCTGTTTTAGCATAGCATGCCAGTATAATAATAATAATGTAAAAACCTTCTGATAAATCTGACAGCATTTTTAAAGACCTCTTTTTCTCACACAGTTTCCATTTAAGTCTGTGTTTTTTTTAGCCTGATATTGTATTAGTACACATCATAGCACCTTGCAAAAATCTCTGTGTGTAATAGTGTGTCACAAACACCAATAAGCAAAAAAAACCCCATGTAATACATAATAACCCAAATGCAAATGCATCAAAGTAAGCTACAAAATACTGCAACTGGGATATGTATTGGAATAAAAGTTTGTAAAGGAGGATGAGATCAGACATTCAGTTCAGTTTTATCTGTATAGCACTTTTAAAAATAGACATTGACACTAAACATCTTTACGGAAACCCAGGAGTAGATTTAGATCCCTAATGAGGTGACAGTGGCAAGGAATAACTCTCTGACTTGAAGAAGAAACCATGCGAGGAATCAGACTCAAAAGGGAGCATATTCTCATTTAGTGGGATTATACTACTAATACATTTCTACAAGTGCATACTGTGAAGACAAACAGTACTAAGTGTGTTGAAATGTTCTTCAGAATAAGTATATTATGAGTTAGCATCATTGGATGAGCTCAGGACACTTTTTATGATTACAGCAGCATTTCTTACAGTAGGTACAGTTCATTAGTATCCAGATTATAAACTGAAGAAAGGATGAGTCTTGGGTGTGAATTTTTTGGGGGGACATGCAAATCTTTATGGTGCACACAGGTGTTCTGGTGAATGGTAGCAAGGGTTAGGGTTAGGTTAGATATCCTTCAGATGTCACACTAATAATTTGCAGTAAATCCTAAAGGGTCATTTTTAGTGTTTTTGTAAAGTTTTTGTAAATACTGTACTACAGATATAAACCTTTTATATGTTTAAGAGAGCACATAACTATAACATATATTAGCATAGCCTGTTAACCGTCATCCTGATTGATAGCTAATTACAAGAATGCTGAATAATAAATTAGTATTGCTGATCATATGAAAATCTTTAAATGCTCAAAATCCACTAACAGTCATGTTTTTCAACATGTTGCATATAAATGAGCCAGTCAACATGTTGCTACATCTCCATTCCCTCTTTGCCAAGTCAGCCAGCCAATTGGAAGCTGCTGCTATTTATGAACTGTTCACAAACAGAAGGAGCTTCTTTTGTTTTCAGTTCAGGAGAGAATTTTTTGTAGAGTAGCTCTAGTGTGAATGTCTGCTCTAATGTCCACCGGGGTGTCACAAGTATCAGTTTACATTATGTCACTACACAAAATGTCATACTTTTAACCATAATGCACAAATTACAAGCTAGAATTTTGCAGATGCATGTATCTGTAATACTACTGACCCAGTTAGAATCAAATATTTATTTCATTGATGTTGGTAATAAGTGATGGACATTAAACAATGAGTTAAATTTTGTAAAATATTATTGAATAAATAAGACTTTCAAAAGGAAATCAGCTGCTTGCCAGACTTGTCATTTCCCAGTTGGCTGTAGAAAATATTTCATGGTTACCCCGAATTTAGCACCGAACTATGTTACCCATGAACCCCAGCAAGTCACATTTTCCCACCACATGCACCTGTGTCTCATTTTCACCCCAATTATCACTGTTATACAGGTTCCTTTGTTTCACACCCTTTTAATCAAGGTTTTGTTGTTGTGTCTGTTGTCATGTCCGTTTGTTACTTAGTATACCGTAGTCTTAGTTATGTTCTGTGTGTATAGTCCTGTATCTCCTGTTTGGGTTGGTTTTTCTGGTTTTTCACTGTTGCTTGTTTTCACTTTCTTAAAATAAAGTCTGCACTTGCATCTACTGCCTCTAGTTTACATTACAAAATATTTGGTCAATCAGGCAAATTAGATGGTAGAATTCCACAAGCATTCGTTTTCTATCCGTAAATCAGTGCGTTTACATTGACAACAATAATCCAATATTAACCCAATTAAGACAATACTTTGATTAAGAAACTAGCATGTAAATAGCCGTTTTTAATTAACTTATTCCGATTAAGGTCATACTCGAAATAAACACATATCGAACTAAAACATGCAGAGTATTCCTGTTTTAGTCGCATTATCAACATGTATTACAGACATGTACACACCTCAATCGCATTATTAACATCGTGTGAGAGTTTTCACCGCATTTTGCGATCACACACGGCAGTGCTCAACAGTTTTTACAGCAAACAAGAGAGCACAGCATACCCACACGGAGCATGAGAAACCATGTACCTGCCTACGATAGGCCTGTAGTAGACAAAATACATGTACCTCAGCTACTATATAGTTAGTAAGTACACGATTTGGGATGCATCCCACGGTTTCAAGCAGTTGTCTATTTGCACATACAGCATGACAAATACTAAACCGCACTTGAAGCTTTCGGAAAAATTTAAAATAAAAACACCCAAAAGTGTATACGGTACCATAGTGAAGACGAACTGTATGTTGATATGTGAAATTCTGGAGGGAAGTCGGATGGTGTGGCGCGGTAACGTAATGACGTGTGCTGTTCATCGAACTATGTTCTATAACATGTAAAATGGGTACATGAGAGGAGTATTCTAAACGCGACTCATTTAAACACCTTAATCACAATATTGTCTTACTCAGAGTTAGGTCAATAATTAGATTACTGCTGTCCATATAAAGTAGAACGATAGATAGATAGATAGATAGATAGATAGATAGATAGATAGATAGATAGATAGATAGATAGATAGATAGATAGATA
>JAOUWY010000065.1:10911889-10934533 GCA_025728095.1 Prietella phreatophila | reverse complement strand
AGTTAGCGCCTTGCATGGCAGCTCTGCTACCATTGGTGTGTGAGTGTGTGTATGAATGGGTGAATGAGACACAATGTCAAGCGCTTTGGATAAAAGCGCTATATAAGTGCAAATTTACCATTTTACACCTCACCAGCTCTTACGCTTTCATCCGTGTTTCCTACCCATGTTAGCTCTCTCAGGGTACACCGTCTCGCTTGGAGTGTGCCGCATATGATGTGGGGCTGATGCTCCTGGTGCTTCAGTCCCCCATCAGCATGGTTCTGGAAGGGCAGGACGTTGGTCGTGGTCATGGCCCCGTGGATAGCGGATGTTCTGAGGACAGCTTGTGCTCTCTTGAGATTAGCACACTGAGTGTGGATGTCTGGCACATCCTGGAATTCGATTACAGCCGCCTGCCCAAGCAGAGCATTGGCCAGTTTCATGATGGAGATGCCTATGTAGTGAAATGGAAGTACATGGTGAGCGCAGCAGGTGAGTATCAATAGCAGGAGGAATGTGCTGGGTGTGTGTTTATTTGAGTTGTAAAAAATTGTTGCTAGTTCAGTTCTGTGTAGTGTTAATGGGGAGGGGAGGAGCCTGGCTCTAGAATGATTACAAAAAGTGTTTGACAGAATGTGAACTTGATGTTTTTTGTGTATTTAGTGGGCAACAGACAGAAACCAGAACAGGTTCGCAGTGCTGGTCCAGGGCGAGAGAAGTGCTGCTATTTCTTCTGGCAAGGCAGGAACTCTACAGTCAGTGAAAAAGGAACCTCTGCATTGATGACCATTGAGCTGGATGAGGAGAGAGGGGCACAGGTGTGTGAGAGGGGGTATGGGTATGGGTGAGAGAAGGAGTGTGAGAGAATGGCAATTAAGCTGAGTTGACCAAAAAGTATTTATTGCACAGAAAAAATATATTTGTAGAGTAGTATATTTCATATCCAGTTAATGTTAATATATATAAAAAGCTGATATTATATATTACCTGTTTGATGTTAATGATGAAGTAGAAATGCTTTTGGTTGTGGAGAGTGAATGTGAGACTAACAGGAGGTTTTTACAATTCAGTCAGTGTTAATATGAATTAATAATATTCAATAAGCTAAGAAGTCTTAATTTAATCTTCAGAATTTAGTTCATGTCTTAATGTTAATTAGAGTAATGTGTTTTCTGTTTATGAGACCAGTTACTGTGAAACATCTTGTTGAAATGGAGAGAATAAAGTTTTTATTTGCATTTTTTTCAGAATTCTTTTAAATTCATTATTATTGATTTTACAAGAATGCATCAAAGACAGAACTATCTATATCGGTTATCAGTATCGACTGAGAAATTTTGTATTGGTGCATCTTTAGTAACAACAAATATGCAGCAAAGTAGATATGATCAGCATCCACAATACGTTGTATAGTGCAATTATATAGTAAGTTATAGTGAGCAGTCGTGCAGTAATGCCACTAAGTGTAAAAATGCAAACAGATGTCCGATGAGCTTATTCAAGGAATTGGCTCTAATTCAGTATGCTCTCAGTAATATTCCCAGTGGTATACAGTACATCCATATGTGGAATTGATATGTGCATGCATACATGTACAGTATAATGCATATGCATGAGTCCACACCCACAACTCTTAATGCTACCACTTCTTTAGATCTGAAACTTTATAATGCTGCTGATGTCACTAACTTTAACTCTGCTCTATTTAAAAAATGTTTGCAGGTGTTCAGGAGTGCAGAAGGAATGGGCATTCGCTTAGACAGCGCATCTGCATTCCAGGGAGCAGTTATATCACCACATTATGACTCCCTATTGGTTAAAGTCATCTCAAGTGGGAAGGATCTGCCAACTGCTGCGAGTAAGATGCTCCGGGCCCTGGCAGAGTTTCGCATCCGTGGAGTGAAGGTATATTCCACCTGAATAGCCATCTGGTTCTCTGTACTGCCTCAAAAGCATGTTGGTGTAATGCATTTTGCTGTTGAATTCTGAATAACAAGCGATATATAATCAGGACTGACAATGATGTTTACAGATTATGGTGTCATGAGCAGAAGTTCTACAAATGTCATATGAAATGTTCGTAATTGTTGCAGCCAGCAGCCAGTGTGTGTTGCTTGTAATATCTTGTTTTACAGCTATTTTCATGATGGAGAAACTATATATAATATAAATAAACTGTGGTAGGATTATGGAAAAAATTTAATCCTTTCAGTGTTAATAACCTCATTTCTCAGTATCCATTGTAATCAACAGTGCAGAATATGTATGGTACAATATGTCATATAAAGTGAAATCAGTTTCATGTTGGTGTCTACTCATAGAGCAGCTTTAATCACAGACTGTGAGCTCCATCTAATTAAGCAATAACAATGCCTCCACTTGTCCTCTAGCTGCTGTTATCACCACACACTTTCTCATGGATGCTCATTAGGTTTGTTTTGTCAAGATGTCGGTACATGAAATTCCTAGACCTGAAGATCACTGGTGCTGAAACAGGCTACATGGAAACAAAACAGTGGAAAGAAGGATGCCGAGAGATAGTAACTACAAGTGACATGAGGTGTTAGTGCCCATAGCAACTGTCACCAATGGACAAATCACACTAAAGGGTACCTTTTCTGTGTGTGTGTGTGTGTGTGTGTGTGTGTGTGTGTGTGTGTGTGTGTGTGTGTGTGTGTGTGTGTGTGTGTGAGAGCGAGAGAGAGCGAGAGACAGCGAGAGCGAGAGAGAGAGTACATATTTAGTCCTAATGAACGTCAGCAGCTAAGGTTAGGTTTAAGTATAGGTATAGCATTAAATTATCTACAGTAATTATTATTTTTTTTCCCAGTGGAAGGTTCTTAAAAAGATAGAAAAATGAACGTGTGTGTGGGTGGTTGTGCAGTTCAGTTTGTAAGTAATTAGCTACAGTAGTTACACATTTTTTATTGCTGTGGCTCTAGCCTCCAGCATCTTCTATGTCAACTGAAATTAGGCTATGTAGGTAAATTGCGAAATATCATCTTTAATAATAAGCTGCACAGAGGAAATAAGCTGCACAGTTGTTGAATGTGTTAGAGAGTAAACATTTTAGAAATCTGTTTACACATAAGCTTAAATAAAATAGTCAAATTTAGTACTTACATTTATAATCTGTTCATGCTCAACCAGGTCTGTAAAATTGTAATTCAGTTCCATCTTGTTGCAAGAGCTTATGCTTTCAGACTTCAGTAACTGAAATGAATTCTCAATGGCTTTTGGGTATTAAGTTGTCCAGTCATGATCATTCTACTTTTTTTGGCCTTAAAAATCTTTAGTTCCTTTAGTGGTGTGATTTGAGTCATTGGCCTGAGTTAAATATAAAGCACATCCTTGGAGATGAACACTTAAGGCTTCCATGGTTTCTGGTAAGTGGTGATAGCAAAAGACCACACCTCTATTGTGGGCAAATTGAATTAATAATGGGTCTTCATCAGCTTGGGACATGGGTTTTCAAATAAGTCAGATTTCTCTATGATGGTACACCACATAACAGAGTGACCCGAGAATTCGATTTACCACCACTTGGGACTAACAATATTTTGTTTCTTTTCTTAGTCAAAGCTCACTTCTCTTTAGGCCCAATGAAACATGACAAAGAAGATTATCTTCACCTTTATATCTGATGTCTCTGTTGTACCAGTTCATTCTCCTTAACAGCAGCCAGATATGTAGTGGTTTTGGTTCTATCGCTATAATTTATTTGGATATTGTTTGTGTATTTTACCAATATGTTCACAAATTCTAATGAGCCATTTAACCAAGAGGCACTGGAACTTAACATGTGCCCCCACAGTTTATGAGAGTTTGACATGAAAACTTATTCTGGGTCAATGCGCATATGTTCATGAGGAGAACTGAAATTGCTTTTGCCCCTGCCAGGAATTTTAGTGGATTTTTTTGGGGCCTTGGAGAAGCACCATCCATCTGCTTTGGCTATCCTGAGGACAAGGTGACCTCTGAATGTCATGCAGGCTCTGGCATATCTCTGGGGTCCTCAATAGTTGACGTCCATAATTTGATTGGATTTCATAGGTGTGGGTGAAGCCATCCTAGTGTTAGTACAGAGAGCGATACTATCAAGAGCCATGGGGGTCACCATCCTCTTCTTGGTGACAGACTGCAGTCTAATGACCAGTTCAGGTCCAGCTCCTGCTGCTGGAGAATGGTCTCAGGGGTGTGTTGTTTCACCACATCCATCATCATACAACATGTGAGTTCAGAGACAAATCAAACCATTTTAAAGTTGCTTGAGTTTAAAAGGAAGCAACTTGTTGTGATTGTGAGTAAATGGGAAATCAAAAAGTATGACTGCTTAAGTCAATGTGAATTCAATCATTATATCGATGAGTACGTAGACACATTAGTACTTTTATCCAGCTCTTTCCATAGCTTAAAAAAAATTGGATTCAGCAAAGAACATGCCAAACTTCATTTCAATTAACAGCCATACACATGCTACAAATTAAACTACCAGCTTCAATGCTTTATAAGCTACAATTTTAATGATGAATGTAAGAAAATTGATGCAATAAATCTGCAAAATATGTATCATGTATCATATCACACTATTTAATATGCACCAATTCTTTAAATGCACTTGTGTTGACGAGCTGCAGTTGTTTATTGTGAAACTGATGCATGTAGCACAGCATGGATGCTCCTTATAGTATAATGATGGATGGAGGATGCAATGTTTACAGTAGCGTCTTGGAGGTTTTGCCAACATTTTCAACTCGGGTCTGAAAATGAGCTGATCTGACTCAAAAGTAGTTTAATGTCATTTGAAAGTGATGTGCAAAAGCACCTTAATCAATGCCCTTAACCCTCTCTGCTCCAGGACGCTGTATCATGGCTGACCCTACGCTCTGACCCCAACTTCCTAACATACTGAGATATGCGAAAAAAATTATTTCATTGTGCTGTAATGTGACCAATAAAGACTCATTATGATTACCATTACACTTGATATCAAAGTGTTAGATGAAAAAACAGCAAAAAAGAATTTCCTTAGCATAGTTCATAGTTCAGTCGACTGTGGATATGATTCAGTCTAGTCAGAAATTTTTACCACTACTCTGACTAGTTGATATTGCCACAGTGGTGACAAATGGCATAAAATTCCATAAAAGTGAATGTATAGTATTAGTCTAACCAGACTAACTAGTCTGCAACGCCTATTAGGTAGAACAGAATAAAAGAAATTCCTGATTGGCCATTCTGTTTTGCCATTTCAGGATTTCTCAATTTTGTTTCTAGCCAATGGTGATTCTACTAACATTAAAAAAAAAAGTTAATAAAAATTAAAATAAATAATTTTAATTTACTGACATAGATAATTTTTTTTAGGTTTTTAGCTCCGAGAAAATCTTAAGCTTTCTGTAAAAGCCTAGAAGGCTATAAAGGTTCCCTGCTACTTCATTGCAGTAAGTTCTTGCTGCCAGAAAAAGTCATTACAAGCTTGGACTTCCTTTAATTCTTTAAATCTGCGGGACATGGGAAGAGACAATCAAGTTTGGTATAATGACAAATCACTCATTTCCCATGCCTCTGGAGGTGAGTGAGTACAGCTGTGCCTGATGATATGTCTCCAGCTGTGTCTCGCTGACTCTACCATGCACCCGAATGTGCCCGAGCTGTCCAGACCTGTGATGCTGAACCCAGTGAGCAGGTACTGGCAGAGCACAAAAGTAAACCACCATATTTGGCTTGCACAAATGACTGGCTATGTGGAGAGCACCAAGATGTCACACAGTGATGTCTGAAGTGATTAATTACAATCTTACTCACACTTTACTAATTAGCTGTGCTTGAGTGTGTGAGTGAACAAAACATGTTGGGCTTGGTACTTGGGCATCTGTGGGTGAGTTCCTGAATATTTCAATATTCAGTATCGCTTGCTTTCACACATGCAAACAAAAATACGATGTGTCTTCTAGTGGAGGAGTGGAAGGGATTTTGAAGCAATGCAGTTGCTGTGGCCAGCTTTAAAAGAAGCAGCAGAACACAGAGGAATGAGGCAGGGAAAATAAACCATGGTGAAAGAGAGGAGTGAAGGGAATGAGTGGGATGATGGATAAACACAAGGGGAGCTCTGATAAAGAGGACAGATCAGAAGAAATAGATCGGGTTTCCCGTGTGCGCTTGTATCTGAACATATGTATGAAATGCATGCATGATGTGAAAATCTAAACTTTTCACAGGATCCAAGAAAAACAATCCTCCTTGCAATGCCATACGTGTGGAAATCTCATGCACTCTTTTTTTACTGCTCTTCAGTAGCTCTTCATCTGACCATGTCTGATTTCAGAACGAACTTTGAAACATAATGAATGAGTGAGTGAGCAAAAGCAATAGAGATGGATGACCTTAGTGTAATAGTGGCAAATCTGATAAAGAGACCACAGTAAACACACATATAAAGACACAGCTGGTCTCCTTTTTGCCTGTCTGGCCAGGCTAGCAGGATAATAAAGCATTCTTCTTTTCAGTACATGTCAGAACATTGCTGTGGGCAATTCATTCCATTCAGCCACAAGAGCATTAGTGAGGTCAGGCGTTGATGTTGGGCGATTAGGTCCGCCTTGCCAAGAGCACTCCAATCTCTACCAAAGGAGGTTTCATGAGCTACGTTCATCCATACCACTCGATAAACAGTTTCTGCAGGGATCTCACTTCATTCGCAGGGGATTTGATACACTGAAACAGCAAACTACTGTTTCAAAACTGCTTTTCACAAAGTATGAACTGTCTAAAATCCCATTACTTATAATTAAAATGTGATGTATTGCATTCTGTTTATAATGTGTTTATAAATACTTTGACAAACCTAAACATCATAGACATATATATGAATTCCAACAAGAGAGGCAGATATGTTTGGGTTTTGCTTGATGTAATTGGAATGAAGTCTTAGGGAGGGCTGGCTGGTGTCAATATTTTTGACATGGCAAGTTCTCCTTCTCTTAAAAACAAATATATAATTAAAATAAATGTAAGGTTTTATTTTTGTCATCCACATTAGCTTATTTGCTGTTAATCAATACCTTATGGCTGATTTTGGATTTTTGTGGAACTAAAAATGGTTGTAAAAATAAATAGCACAACATGCTTTTAAGTAGTTAAGCTGGGCATCTGTTTTTTGTTTATCAATTTATTTACTTTTTACACCAGACAGTGGGTTAACACTTGTGTTATGTGATTAGATCGTGCCCTGTGATGGGTTGGCACGCCTTGTACCCAGACAGGCTGGAATGTCTTGGATAAGTAGTATAGAAAATGAATGGATGGGCGAATAAGATATAGTGACGTCCCCTAGATGTGGTCTCAAGTTGAGCTAATTCTTTTAATCTCAATTTGTTGACACATCTACTGTACAATGCATGATCAGCAGCGACGGAGAACGTGTTTGCAAAATGCAACAGTGGTGGTATTGACTACAAACAAGGTGGATTATTTACTTAATCATCATTTTCTCTACAAGTCTTTAAAGGAAACTAGTAGTAAACAGACTAAGAATGCACTGTTTAATCAGAGTATAAATGACACAAATAGACAAATGATGGAACCAAATGATACTCCTTAATCTGAATAAGAGCACGTGTAGCTGTTTAACTTGCTTGCTGTTCAAAGGAAACTCAGCATAAGCCCAGCAGGATGTGAACCTTTGGGCTTGAAATATGAAAATGAAGCTGTCGACTTTGCTATAAGGGTCAACCTTAATATTTTCAATTTAATGCTGTATATGTATTAGGAATTTTTAACTCTCCCTTCCAGTATAATGACCAGCCTTCACGAAGTAACGAAAGGTAGGAAAGCTAATCCAACCCTTTGAAATCACAATCAAGTCCTTTAGAGTGATATAACTAGAAATAAATCTAAATCATGTGTTTGGAGAGGACATGTTTATAAAAAAAAGTTTCAGATTCTGGAGAACATTATTAAAGTTCTATTAAATTGTAGACTCATTTACTCATTAGGATTGTTCTGGTTTTTTTTTTTTTTTTTTTTGTCTTGGTCTGAAAATTACAGAAGCTCTGTGCTGCTATGCGTGAAATTAAAACAATATCTTGTTAATACAAGAAAGATATTATTATGCAAAAATGTCACATTGTTATGTGAAAATATCATGTTATAAAGAAAAACTATTACTTATTATAAACTAAACCCGCGTACTACTAGGAGGAAATAGCATGTATAGCCTGGACTGAAAGTGTCAAACTCCACAAGGATCCAATGTTTTTAATAGAAGCCAGACAGCATTTTTCACAACAGCATATTCAGCCTGTAGATATTTAATATGCTGTAATTTGTAACCCTGAGGTTTCACATACTGTGAATTAATCTTTTGAATCCTTTGTAATGTCTGTATTCTATAGACTCAACTGCATCATTTGCTAGAACCTATGAACTGGTAACCAGCTATATTTTAAAAACAAGATCAGTTATGTTGCTTTTATAACATATTTATCATATATTCACCGGATATTTCCTGTAATAACTAGAGTTGGTTGTGACGCGTTACTGTAATCTAATTACTTTTTCTGATAACGGAGTAATTTAACACATGCAATTTGATTAGGTAATTTGATTACAGTTACTGATGTCAATAAAATTACGTTACTTGGTTTACAAATTTATTGTTAAGAAAACGATATTAAGTAAAATTCATTTTTAAAATAAATTACGTTTTGCTCTGAAGATTTATTCTTTAGCCCTGAATAATTCTCCACTTGGAGTGGTTTGTCACTATGTCACTGTAATTTTATATCTTCAGTGAACAGAGGCAAAGCCAATCAGACAGGGTTTACAGGAAAATACGTGGAAATACTCGTGTCTTATTGGCTGACAGCTCTCAATTCTGCCAAACACTAGCTCACGGTCAGAGTGAGGAAAAATGGATATACGCCGATTTTTTTTTTCTTAAACCAGTTAAAGGATTGAAACTGAAACACTAACATCCTTTGATGCTGAGCAGAATAAAAGGTGCGTAAATGTCTATATGATTTCCAGTTTACATGAACATGATCTTAGCATAGCATAAGGAAAGTGCTTGGCACTGTAGCATCTAAACCCATACAATTGCCACTTTTCCACTACAGGAACTTTCCCCAGGAACTAGAGACTTTTGGAGGTACTCTGTGTGTTTCCACCGCAGAAACCAGGGTTTAAGTTCCAGATAAAATATTTAGCCTTCGCAAAGTCCCTACGCGGGAGGTGGTACTTTTTCAAAACTCAGGAACTTTTTTCAAGAGTCAGGGGAGGGACTTGGGCACTGAACATGCTGATTGGTTGAGTACAAGCAGCTTTTCTTAACCACCATTAAAAAAAAATCTGTGGTCTGTATATTAACAGTTGTTTATTGCAATTTCGAATCAGCACAATGGAGTTTCTTAATAAATATGACAGATGGACCCACGACAAGGTTCAGCCCTTATTAAGTATTTATGCCGAGGACGAAATACAGCTGGAACTGTAAACTGCGACCCGCAATGAAAAAGTACACTTAAAAGTATAAGTCAGATAAGCAAGCTGGGCGTTATTCATACAGGAAAACAGTGCAGATGTCCCTCTTAGAAATAGGTGATAAAATCCATTTTCTTAATTTAGGTCTAGCATTACGAGCATTCTGAATTGGCTTTACTACCACCACTCGTCTTTTCCCCAGCGTTTTCTCAATTACCTTTTTAGCAAAGCAATACATCACAATCTACAGCAGTACAGCCTTAATCACCTACATCTTTGTTGTTGTTGCAGTATTGTTAGCACATTTCAGAAAATAGACTCTGTTTTTAAAACACAAAGTAAGTGAGTATGTTAGTAAGTAAATTTTATTTCTATAGCACATTTAAACTTAGTAAAGCTGAGCAAAGTACTGAACAGAGTAAGAAAATGTTTAATAGAAAACAGAATAAAACCAAATAGAGACAGACAATAAACAATAGTAAGCATGAGATTAAAATGCCTGGGAGAAGAGATACGCTTTCAGCATCTTTTTAAAAATGATAGAAAGTGCAAGGGCAAATGTCCAGTGGCAATTGATTCCATAAACTAGGGACGGAAAATGAAAAAGCTCTATCCCCCTTAGTTTTTAAACAGGATCGAGGGACATACAAAAGAAACCTATCAGAAGATCTTAAAAATCTTCTAGATGAATGTGGTATAAGAAGATATTTGAGATAAGATGGAGCTTGATCATTAAGCATTTTAAAGACAAACAACAGAATATTAAACTGGATCCTAAAATGGCCAATGGAGCAATGCTAAAATTGGGGTGACATGATCATATTTCCTTGCCTTGGTCAACAGCCTTGCATCTGCATTCTGAACCATCTAGAGATGAGCAAGAGATGACTGAGGAAGACCCAAGTACAATGAATTAAAATAATCTAAATGCGATGTAATAAAAGCATGAATAGCCTTCTCCAAATCTTGGAAAGACAAAAGTGTTTTAAGTTTACAAATAATCCGTAATTGATAAAAACTATTCTTAACGACCAAATTTATTTCAGAGTCCAAGATGCTACGAAGGTTCCTAACCGCCGAAGAAATTGAGGGGAAGTGATTACGAAGCTCATTAATGAGACCATTTCTCAATCTCATAGGACCAATAACAATTATTTCAGTTTTGTCTTCATTAAGTTGGAGAAATATATTAACCATTTTTTTTATATCTTCAAGACAGTCCAACAATGGATGAATGTAGTCACCAGCTTTCAACGATATGTACAACTGGGTATCATCAGCATATAAATGAAAAGAGACATTGTGCGCTCTAATAATATTCCCCAACGGACGCATATATTATTTAAAATGAAGTGAGCCCTGAATTGAGTCTTGAGGTACATCGCTAAGAGCGGAAGATGAGTAGAAATTATCCACTACTACCGAAAAGGATCTGTCTTTAAGATATGAGCTGAACCAGCTTACCAATTAAATGCTTTAGACACCAAAGAAGTATGTTATGATCTACAGTATCAAACCATTATCCAAAGATGTTTATTTTTATTTCATTCCATCACCAAGAATTGAACCGAGGCAGTGAGAGCACCGAATCCTAACCACTAGAAAACCAGTTTGGTTGCAGTAAACTCTTTTGTTACTGTTCATAGTTTTGTGTTCCAATCAGAGCCTGCTACGTGTTTTTATGAGCTGAGCAAACATTTTACATCATTACATCATTAAAATCAGCTTACTTTGTGTCAACAATCAGTTCGACTGTAGCATACTTCGTGCAGTCATACGTCACCCAACTCATTTGCCTAATCTTCACGGTACTTTAGACCACGATTGAAATGCAGACAACACAGGTCTGGAGGAACCAAATGGTCCCTTGAAAAAAGTTGTTCTGGGTAATTTTGGTGGAAAAGCAGCTAATGATAGCTCAGCTGTGCCTCCCCTTGGCTAACAACACCAAAACTAGCCTAGTTAGAAAAGTTTGTATTTGATTGGTTTGGTAGTCCTACAAACAGTGACAACACCTGAGACAAGGTTTATGATAAATCCATCTATTTCTGATTATGTCATACACTGACACACGTTAAAATTACTGATAGAACTATGAGTATCCCTTTGTAGTGTAGCTTTGATAGGTTTTGAAAGTAACATGAAAGTAAAGCAATTAGTAATCTGATTACTTGTTACATGCTGTAATGAATAATGTAATCACATTACAATATTATAGTAGTAATTAGTAATCTGGAGTGGATTACTTTTTTTGAATAACTTACTGAAAATAACATGACATTTTGTGAAAGAAATAATGTGACGATTTTCTCATACCAATGTGATCTATTCACATTTTTCTCAAAATGACATGGAATTTTCATGCAGTGACGTGGAATTTTCAAGGCCGGCTGTGGCGCAGTTGGTAGAGTGGGTTGTCCACTAATTGTAGGGTTGGCGGTTCGATTCCTGGGCCGGGTGACTCCACATGCCGAAGTGTCCTTGGGCAAGACACTGAACCCCAAGTTGCTCTCAATGGCAAGTTAGCACCTTGCATGGCAGCTCTGCTACCATTGGTGTGTGAGTGCATGGGTGAATGAGACACAATGTAGAGCGCTTTGGATAAAGGTGCTATATAAGTGCACATTTACCATGTAATAACCTGATATTTTTACTGACACTATATTACCTTGTGTGCTGCATGGTTAGGTTTGAACATGATTGATGATACAAGGCTAAACCTGAACCCCGAAAACCAGCCTTAAATCATTATTCCTCCACTGCCATCACCACAGTTGGCTTTAGGAATCGAGCCAAGTGATACTCTCCAAACATCCACCAAACTTAGACTCTTCTGTCAATCTGGATGATACATTACTTAAGAGAATGAGCTTTACAGCACCCTAGCCAAGACTTGGTATTGTGCATGCTGATAGCAGTGTGCACAATTTAACAGCTGTGTCAGGAAATCCACGTACCCTAAACAGCCAAACACGTTCACTAGATGGGTATCTGGATACTTTTTAACATGTAGCGTACTTTTTTTTCCTCTTAAATTAATACTGAGCTGTTATAAAGGAACTATGTAATTGGTTTGTACCATTAGTTTACCATTGGTCCATCAAATGTATTATACATTTATACTACATTAGAGTTGAATTCTTGAATCTGATTGATTGAGATACTGATAAAATGATGTTGCTATACTTTCTATAACAGTACTGACAATAGTGCTGGCTGTAATTCAGATCAAAGGTGCGTATATATTAATGAGTTATTGTTTCTATAGTAACAACTTAGTCAAAGGGACTTGTACAGTAGACAAGCTGAACAATGTATGGTGATTAATAATGAATAAAAATGTCATTATCTAACAAATATATAATTGTTGATATGGTTAGGAACTGTTCATTTACCATTTATGGAAGTAGTCACAGTGTCAGTGCTTTGTAATTGCTACTAAAGTTCCTGCCACTTTTGCTACTGTGAGTCCTAACAGCGCCACAGGACTTTTGCTCCTGCACCTGTGAGGACTTTTGCTCATGTGAATCCTAACAACACCACAGCCATCTGTGAGAGGAAAACTGGCCATGCTCTCTGGGTGGGAGAGATGACATACTCGCCCTGTCAAGTGATACTAGTCAGTTACTGGTGTCTGTGGACTCATGCATGCAGAAAAGGGAAGACTCCTCTGAGTGTGTTATACTGCCCTGCATAAGCAGCATCACATAATGCAAGTTAGCTTTAAATGTCTTGGAGGAAACACATGCTAGCCCCACCCTCCTCTCTAAATGGTCTGCACTTTTTTTAATCTTAGTGGTTCAAAGTGCTTTACACTGTGTCTCATTCTCCCATTCACACACAAACGCAGGCAGCAATGGTAGCAGAGCTGCCATGCAAGGCGCTAACTTGCCATCAGGAGCAACTTGGGGTTCAGTGTCTTGACCAAGGACACTTTGGCATGTGGAGTCATGTGGGCCGGGAATTGAACTGTCAACCCTATGATTAGTGAACAACCCGCTCTACCACCTGAACAGCAGCAGCCCCAGTTGGTAGATGTCGTGTGATAGCAGTAGAACTGGATAGTGCTTGGGAATACCAAGCTGGAGAGAAAATGGGAGAACCATGAAGGGTTAGATAGCATGTAATTAGAAACTGTAGTCACCCCTGCACATGACTTAAAGGAAGGACACAATGAACAAATTGCAGTACAAGTCTTAGTATGTGGTACTATGTGCACAAGTGACCACTATAAAAACTTCAAGTACAGCTTTGTGTCTTTCTAAAAACAGTGCATATTATGTAATCAGTTGATGTCTCTGACTGTCCTGTTATTTTTTTCTGTAGTCACCTAATATTGTCTTTCAAATAATTTTACTGCGGTTTCTTTAAGCCATTTAGAAATCCTAGAGCACTCTACGGCCATGTTCATGTGATTTGATGTGAGTTCATTCAGTGGTTAGCATTCTGCAAGACCCATTTGGGAGCCTCTGTACACCCATAGCTTTCCACTGTTTAATTTTTCATCATTGCTTTCTGGAGCTCTTCCACAGATATCGTTCTTCTATGATGTCGATGTGGATAATTGCACATTGTTGTGTTCAAAATGAATTTTAAATATGAAACGTTTAATAAAATACAGGTATAAAAGTTTTATATAAAATGTACGTAATGAATACTTTTAATAACTCCATTTAAACATGTTCTATTACACAAATGATGTTTTTTTTTTGTTGTTTTTGTTTTTAGCTTATTTTCTGTGCCAGCACACTTGGAAAGATGTATGCCATATGTATGTATCCATCCATGCATCCATCCATCTTCAACCGCTTATTCCTTCTTCAGGGTTGCGGGGAACCTGGAGCCAATCCCAGGAAGCATCGGGCACAAGGCGGAATATGTGTGACGTGTTAAAAAAAACACACATGCTAAAAAAATGAACAATTATTTAAAGATTCCCTGAAATGTGCTCAATCTTCTCCATTTCCTACTCTCTGACCTTCATTTTGGTTGCATTGGATCATTGCTCTGCATTGATATTTGATTCTTTAAGACCAGAGACAGAAAAACAGGCTGCAGCTGCAGCGGTGTTGATTGTTTTTACTTCCATTTTGTTATGGCTGATTGAACTGATTGCTTTTGTTGACACGGTTGATAATTGTCATGAATACTGCACTTAACTGAAACTAGAAATAGAACTTTCTGTGTCTCCTTTTAAGTTTACTCTCCTCTCCATCTCACAACCCGTTACAAAAACTCTCTTTGTGCACTTCAATGCCCTTCTAGCTCACCCCTTTAATGTACCCCTCTATTTTCTTCCGCCATCTACTCAGTGATCCATTTGTCCATTTCTTTAACTTGCATTGATTAAAACTCTTTTTGCATTCAGCCAGTGCCATTGTCACCAAATGAAACAAATTCTGCAGACATCAGGCCTAGTTCTATTTATTTCCTTTTATTTATTTATCCTGAGGAGACTGCTAAGTGCCTCTCTATCAAACTGTATGCCATTATTACCACCAGCAAATTATGCTGTTGTGGCCCAAATTGCTGAAAGCCAGCATAAACAAGCCATTAACAGGAGACAGGCATGTCGAATGTGTTTGTTGTTAAGCGGATGATTCTGATTAAATATGTAAAAGGGTTGGTTCATGTCCAGCACTCATGGCTTTTGTGTTTATAATATAAATATATAAAGTCATTGAATGTACAGTGAATTGCCTTTGTTTCATTACCTATGTTCATCTGGAGGATCATATATATTGTATATATATGCCGTAGGTTCGAGTTCCAGTGGTTACCACAGTTTTGCTGCAACGTTCAGTACTTTGCTGTTGCTGCACCTTGTTTTTAAATGATTAGCATGCATGCCATGCAGCTCAACTGTGGAAAGCTGTTGATTTCCTGCATTAGTGCTAGCTAGCATCTCTGGTGTGGAGTTAGCGCAGCAGGAGAGCTGACAAGAGCAGGCCACGTTTTTGGCTGGACTGATGGAGCCCAGCAAGCATGGCAACAAAGTCAGACAGCAGAAGAAAGCAAAGCAGGGGGGAAACTGAAACTAGATGCATCATTGCCAGGGGCAGGCCATAGTTCATGAAAGTGCAAAAATGTGAGAGGATTTGAGCTAAAACTAAAAAAAAATGTGTTCAGAAAAGAGAAAGAGAGTAGAATCTATGAAAAGATGCTAAATAAATATGGCTGTTTAATAAGATAAGTGAAAGCGAAAACAAGAATGGATGGATGACCTAAAGATTGGTGACAGCAAGAAGGTGGTTTATGGAGCTCTCAGTGCTTACTTATGTTAGCTGGTGACACTATTTTATATAGTAATTAAGTGGGGGGGAGTGTAAATACAACATAAAAATAACACTAGACATGTAAAACATTTTACACCACAGTTTTGTCATACTTATGACTAAATGAAATTAAGTCCTCGATACTATAACTGTTCCACTATATGGCGCGAGAAGATGTGTTGTACGTCGCATATAAAGGTTAATATGGGTGAGTGGTGGGTGTAAGATGTAACAGAAAGCACGAGACAGAACAACAGACAAGACAAGACAGGCGATGTGACATGGAGAAAGTACTTATCAGGATGGTGGGTTGGGGAGAAGTAGTTGGAATGTTGGCTGAGTTAATATGTATAACACCAACTTTGGTTTTGTGAATGTTGTGTGTATGTGTGTGTAATTTAGTTGCATGTGTTTGTGAGCTTTATGTTTGAGATGGGTATTCAGGCTTTGATTATGTAGTTTGTCTGTATTGTTATCATGTTTATCCATGGTTTTTAAAGTCACCCATTGACTTTACTGGCACACTCATCCCATATGAGTATGGTCATATTTATTACATGGAGTGCATCCAAAGCTCATTAGTTTAAGTAATATCTGCCATGCATGTGGTGCAGTAGATAGTGTTTCCATCTCCAGGGTCCCCAGTTTGATCCTGACACTGGGTTACTGTCTGAGCATTTTTGCACATTCTCCCCATGTCCACATGGGTTTCCTATGGTGTCACCGGGTTCAAGACACCAGTAAGTAGACATACTCTAAATGAACCCTTCATTTAAATGAGTGTGGTAATGTACAGTGGGGAAAATAAGTATTGGACCCGTCAATATTTTTTTCAGTAAATATATTTCCAATGAATCTATTCACATGATTTTTTTTTTACCAGACATAAGTATTAACTCAAGAAATCTGGAAGTATAAAGAATTTACAACATTAACGTCCATAAATAAAGTTTTTATATTTCCAGATTTCTTGAGTTAATTCCGATGTCTGGTGAAAATTTCATGTGAATAGCCTCATTGGAAATATATTTACTGAAGTATTTTTTGACGTGTTCAGTACTTATTCCCTGCACTGTATGTGGGCGTCCCATTGAGGGTGAATTCCCACCTCACCCCCAGTATTCCCGGGATAGGCTCTGGCTCTACCACTACCCTGACCAGGATAAAGCACTTGCTGAAATTGAATGAATGAATATCAGATATGAATGATGGTATACTACATAATTGTATCATTCTAATGACAGCTTTGAAACCTGTGTGAGCATATTCATGAAACCAGACAAAGCAACCATTATGGTGAAAACTGATAAGGGCATACTGCATAAGACAAATAAAATTTGTGACAGTTCATTGTTCCTCATTGATTTCCACTGGTTTTAGCTGGAGGGCCAATAGATACTGCCAATAATATAAAAAATAATATATAGCAATAAGAATTAGAAAGACCAGATCCAGTCTTTGAGTAATTCAATTTGAACTGGGTCTATTTCTATAGTAAAATCTGATGTTAATACCAGAGTAAAGACTTTCATGTGTGTTAAAAGATAAGTAGTCATCTACCCAGCTGCCCAGGGCTTTATAAGATGGTACACTCAACAGGAGATCATTTAGAGAATAGAGGGTTATGCTGTCTTAGTTACGGCATTTGCCAGATGTCCTCTGGCAGGGAAGCTGTTTGAAATCCTATGAGGGCTTTTGAATTAAGTTAAAATTGCTCTGAATTGCTAGGGGCACAGAGCAGCCATGAGAATAAATTAACTTTAACAGAATTTTAGATAGAAACAAATGTTTGATATTGGTGGATAATATTTCCTTTTGCTAGAGTTACTATTTTACAAAAAGATTAACAAGAACTGTCTGATATACTTTACATATAATTCCTGTAAAAGTAATCGTATTGAGCACATGTGTGTATAGGATTTAGCTGACCTGCTTCTATCATATGGGTTAATGAGAGAATAATGAATTAAATGCCTTCATAAATTAGCTTGCACCTGGTTGTGGTAATGTTATTCCTTGTCAATGACAACTGAATGAAATGACAAAGGAATGTACTTGTTTACATTATAGATTTCAGGTAGCAATTTAACATTTAACTCTTTTAAAGCTCAAAAAGCAGAAGATTTAATTTTCCGTCTTTGGTCCGAGTTGATTTCCTCTGCAAAGGCTCTGGGGGAAGATATTGAAAATCCACTCTCGCTTAGTGCAATCCTGTGGGGTTTTTTTAATGCCTTATTTGTACATAAATTCAAGTTACTGTTCTAATAGTTTCCAAGATTAGATATATTGTTGTCATGACTGCTGTATTTTAGTAAGGGATAATGTAGTCACCTGGTCATTAAAACAAAATAAACATGAAGGAGCTCAGAATACAGATTCAGATTTATACAACTGATTAGAGTATTCCATCGAGCCATATAATAAGGTATATAAAGTATAACATAAGGAGGTTCAGCTAATCACTGAAATAGATTCACACAATCAAGATATAAGTACCAGCGTCCAAACAAATTGGCAAATGGTTCGATCTGCACTGATTGCTCAGGATAGTTGATTGGCATTACGTGTTACCATGCTGACACTGAATCCAAAGTTAATTGTCCAGTTGGTGTTTGGAGCCAGTATGGCAGTCTAGAGTTAGGAAGAACAACAGATGTGTTCCGTAACAGCTACCATTGCATGATATTATCTGTGCTAATTAAGCACTTAGAGACAATAGAAATCTGTGGCAGCTGGCTCCTATTTTGTTCTGTTGAGATACTTTACATTTACACAGAAATCCATTCAGCACTATCTGTGCAACCACTCTATATTCATATTCAATTTTTTATAATAGTGCACACTGCATGGTCACATTATAAGCAGCATGAAGACCTCAACAATGCTATATAGTCCTAGTTTCATTCCAAAAAAAATAGTTTTTCAATGACAGTAATTTTAGTTAATAAGCTTGGGTTGTTTGCTTCAATAGAAATGAAATGTGCTCTAATTTTATTTTAATTGAATTTTAATGTTTGTTATATAATAATCAGATGATTTTTAAAAATATTTGTAACATTTGTTTGAGCCAGAGGCAGATGGGTGTCCATTACTAGGGTCAGAACACAGACAGATAAGGTTAATAGAAACATATCCATATGGGGTGGTTGTGGCTCAGGTGGTCCTGTGGATTAGGGTTGTCCACTAATTGTAGGGTTGGCGGTTCTATTCCCAGCCCACATGCCGAAGTGTCCTTGGGCAAGACACAGAAACCCAAGTTGCTCCCAAGTTAGCATGGCCTATTTTGAGAATCTGCATAGGTCAACTATGCACAGTTTGGGAAGAATAGCCATTTGCTGCAGATAGTTGTCTGTCTGTGATCACTGGAGTTTTACATTCAATTTGCTATAACTTCAGATACCTGTCCGTGATCACAGGGGTTTTACATTCAATTTGCTATAGCTTCAGATACCTGTCCGTGATCACAGGGGTTTTACATTCAATTTGCTATAGCTTCAGATACCTGCCCATGATCGCAGGGGTCTCATGCTTGAAAAATATTCAGTTATGAAATGCTTGTTTCACTAAAATAAGCTCAAAGACTTACTGACTTTACATCAATTCTATCATGTCCTATCATGCAAGACTAAAAATTTATTATTTTTTTTATTTCAGCATTGTTTCCTCCGCTGTTATATAATACAAACATAATTCTCCACACTTTCATTTACCTCTCAGCTTTATTTACCTAGAAAGAGCAAAGTAGACAGTTTGAAAAACCATTTGATTCAGGATTATTTTATTTATTTATTTATTTGGGGGAAAAAACCGTCTAAACAATAGTTACTGGTATGACTGTTTTGTCCTTCGTCTTACACTGCTGATCCTGAGAGTGACTACATGAACAGCAAAGTATTCTGCACATGTTCGGTGAACTGTCATTTTTTTGGAAGGGGGCATCTTTGCCACACCTCCAGAAATGCCCATTCTATGTCAAGGTACTGAAACCGCTGGAATTTAGTGAATGCCACCTTGGTTAATAACAAATCTATGCAACATCAGTGAACCAAATATTTAAATAGAGAATAAATAAATAAATAAATATTCTTCATAAATACATGTATCATTTTTTATAATGTAAAATTTTCAGTTACACTGAAATATTAGACCATGCAAAGGTCTAAAAACACAGAAGTGTATTTTCTATGCATAAAACTCCTGTCCCTTCAGTAGCCAGACATAAGGCTGTACATTGCTATAAGATTGGTGTCTGATCATTTCATGGTGGACCGTAATAAAAAGCATGCATGTACACAGCTCTACAGTGATTATATGTTTGGCAAATTGGAAAATTGGATTAGAAAAGGGAAAATGCAACATAATGTTGAACTTGATTGTGGTGGAATTTCTCATAAACCTACAGTGTTTTGCCAACTCCCTTATCCACAGTGACTTACTGTAGTGTTTTGTATCCACAAGCCAGAACAAATAGTTCATGGTCTAAGGACATGATCAACCTAAATCCCTGTGAGACAGCAGTTCATACAATATGGTACAGCAGGAAAAATGTACATGCTGATGTTTATTTTTAAGTGCTTGGTGATGAGGTGGGGCATCAGTCTCCATTTGAAAATAAGACAGTGAATCAGATGTTCAGACATCCAGGGGAATTTTATTCCACCACTTGGTGCCAATATGATACATGTCTTCTTTGTATCTTGAGATGGTGGGTCAAGTTGAGCAATGCTAGATGTTGAAGGGTACACGATGCAGAGTGCCTTCAGGTAGGTGTGGGCTGGTCCATTTATGGATTTGTAGGCAAGCATCAGTGTTTTACATTTGATGCAGGAAGCTACAGGAAGGCACTGCAATGAAGGTTGGATGGTGTGAAAGAACTTGGGAAGATTGGAAAGAAGACTGGATGGCGCTAAGGGGTAGATCTGGCAGAAGCGAGTTGCTTTAGTCCAATATCAAGATAATAATGTTCTGGATGGATTGATGGATGGATGGATGAAAAAACACCTGAGTGGTCTCTATGGATAGGAATGACCAGATCCTGCTAACATTGCAAAGGTGAAACCTGCATGGCCTAGTTAGGTTTGGTTGACAGTTGGATATACCTTTGAAATACCTTTATATACCTTTATATACCCTATAAATACCTTGGATATACCCAGAAATACCTTTGTGTTGTGTAAATTGTTAGTGCATTGTGAATGTCATACTGTACATTCAAGTCACTTAGTAAATTCTTTCAACCAGAATAATGACTTACATTAGATAAGAAGGAGGAAACATGTTCAAAATAGCATAATAAACTTACTACTAATGCTCAAACTTGCCCAGTGTAAATCAACCTGTTTAATTAGATATACTGTAGATGAGGATCAATATTGATAAGTATAACAGCTAATAACATCTTTGTTTGTTATTATTGTCTTTCTAATAGACAATATAAAACGTTAAACATTATAAAGTAATGAAATGTGAAAATTCTAACACTTTAATGTCCCCTGGTGTTGTGTAACAACAAATTCATGATAACATATAATTTTTTAACTACAATAAATTACTCAGTAGCTAATGTAAAGTTAATTGGTGTGGAATGTACATAGGTCTTTACTTACTGATGGCTTCTGGGAGTTTAAAGGACTTATTTACATTTAATGCTGATCTTATTATTATATGTATATATATTTTTTTAACTACCGGTAAATAAAAAAATACAATTGTACACATTTCAATGAGTATGGGTGGTTTGGTAGAATGCAGTTTGATTCCATATATCCAAGCTCTAACCTCTAACATTTTTTCATTCAGCCATTCATCTTTATTAACTTCTTTACTCTATTCATGGTCATGGTGGATCCAGCCTAGCCTGCAAACACTGTGCACAACGTGAGAATACACCCCAGATGGGATGCCAGTCCATCCCAGGGCACCATGGACTCACACAGTCACACACTCATTCATGCCCAGAGGCAATTTAGCAAACCAAGCCACAATCCAGCATGTTGTTGGAACATTTAATATGCAGAGAACCCAGTGTAAACCCACAAGAACACAGGAAGTGCATGTACTGTAAAACTTCACACAGAGAGTAACCCGAGCTCAGGATCAAGCTAAAGACACTGGTGTTGAACGAATTGAGTCATGTAAATTGTTGCAATTTTTTCATTTTAAGAGCTGTACGTTTTGGAATGAGACCCTTCAGTTGTGTACTTTAGTAGAGTCATCCAGATAACAAGTGGCTCTCCATGTACGCCTCGTTCCTGGCATCTAGCTTGGTCTATTGTGCCAACATAACTGAACACTGCACTGATGTGGAAAAAGTGGTGTTGATGTGGTCACAGCAGCAGCAGAGCCCTGGCAGAGGCTTCAAAGCTCCTCTGACTGGAGACAAGGGGGAACAGAAGGCGTAGAACAAAGCTGCCAAGCCCATATTGACAGATTTTGTTCTGGGAATGCTGTCGTGTATAGAATAGCTACAGAGTGAAAGAATACCATGAGTAAGAACATTGCATAGATGTTCATGGAGTTTGAAAATGAGGATATGTAATTAACTGCTGGTTCACCTTATTTGTCTGTGTGTTTTCTTTTTAATTATGAAAATTGGGCCAGGATTTTTCTGCAGGAAATGTGGGGGAAGGTGAGATATTTTACCTCCTGGCTCTTGAGCAGTCACCCTGCCAGTCACAAATACACACTCTCTCCACTCTCTCACACTTGCTCAGCATCTTTCTTCACCGTGTCTACCCCTGTTACTTGCTCTCTGTCTCTTTATTCCTTTTTCACCCATACATAAACATGCGTGCACACACACACACACACACACACACACACACACATGGACACACACACACACACAGACACACACACACAGAGAGAGAGAGAGAGAGAGAGAGAGAGAGAGAGAGAGTTATTA
>JAOUWY010000065.1:10780293-10791346 GCA_025728095.1 Prietella phreatophila | reverse complement strand
ACTTGAGCGCATGCGTGCGTGCGAGGTGCGCGTTGCATCTTGGGATGTGGAGTTCTGATCTGACGGAACTGTGACATTATCAAAGATAAATGGATGAGTGAATGAAAATATTACTTGGGGATGTTAAAGATTAATAAATCTTTATTCATGGGGGTGAGTTTAAAAATAAAAGCAAACAGTTCTACTATGAAAGTGTACAGCCTTTTCGTTTGTCCCTAACAGTTTTGAAATTTGAAAGGTTGCAAAATCCAATTGCTAATTGTGGTGAAATATTCTTAGTGAACTTCATTGAGCTCATATCGCTTTTTGTTTAATTGCTCTGTTTTCATATTTGATCAATACATGCATATTTACCAACTATATTGAGAGGTTCTCTCTTTTTTTAATTAATTTCTTATTACTTTTTTTAATCAGATGAATAGTGATTAGAGAAGGCTTTTTCACTCACTCACTGATTAACAGACTCAATGCTTCCTGTTGCTGAAATGTCACTTAGGATATCAGTAGCAGGAAATCGATTAATATACACAAATAAGAGAAAAGCTACTTTCTCAGTTATTTCCCCAAAACCTGACAATTACCGATAGCTTTTTCCAATATGATCAATGTCAGGGATTGGAGTCAGAGGCAGATGCAAGTGCAAATACAGTTTAATCGGTGCAAAATAAAACACACACAGAGTACATGAACAAGAAAGACAACAATAAGTTAAACGCATGAATACAAGAAGATGATGTGAGTATGACAAATGCAAGAAAAATGTGCTGCCAGAGACAGAACTTAAAATACCCGTGCGCATTGGACATAACCGTGACTCAGGTGCGTGTGATCACATGAGGTGCAGGGGCTCATGGGTAATGTAGACCTGACAATCAATTTGTAGTTATTATAAATAAGCAAGTTGAACAGTTGAGATGGCAGGTCATAGAAACTGGAGATATGCAATCATGCCCATTACTATTTAGACATTTAAAAAAATGATTGTTATTTTAGATGTCTACTAGAGCATTTTGGAGTTGAAATGAATAGGAGTTCAAAGTGCAGACTTTCAGCTTTGAGCTAATTAAGTGATTGTTTGTCTAATTACTCATTTAGGGCTCAAACCCCTAAAAATTAGGGAGCTATGTTTAAAAATTATTTCTTTTTTAAAAAGAAAGAACAAATTTTTACCCCAAATGTGTGGACCTGACTGTATATTCATCAAAATAATGAGTTAGCAACAAGTTTAGAAATCATCGCTGTGTCCGAAATCACATACTGTGAAAGTACCTAATGCATTCGATTCAGTACATACTGCCCGAACGTTGATACAGTACGTACTGATCAGTATAAGTGGAAAGCATTAATGCAGTACTACGTACTACACCTACAGTCCCGTCGCCTTATGGGATAGCGCAGTATCCACAGTATCCAGTGGTTGCATAATCTCAGAATCTGCAGAATCTCAGCTGTCCTTGTAGTGTAAATGTTGGCCCTGGAAAGAGAAAGCAAAAAGAGTTTGTACACTTTGACTTTCAAGGTTCACCTCACAGAACTGTGGAGAGGTTTTTCTGCACAACGCTTCACTGCTAGACACTTACAGATACTCTTGAAATGTCCACTCAGACTGGTACTCACACTTCAGTGACTCATTTCATACTTATTTGTGTATACACATCACCTAATACCATGCACTGCTTTTGCTGGATGATTTCCTTGATTTGGGTGTCATTTGGGTCCAACTGATTTTATATTTATAAATATGCAGATAAAATAAGAATAAGAGACATTCACAACAAACTAGATGATTGTTTCATATAAATAAATTAAAGCGTTAATTAAATTATTTATAAGATTTAGTCCAATATACTACTACTACACTTTATCTTGAAATATATCATTCAATTAATTTAAATGTCATATTGTTATAATGTCACACAGTGGCTTATTGGTTAGGACATTTTCCTCACACCTCCAGGGTTGAGGGTTTGATTCCCACCATGGTCTTGTGTGTGTGTGGAGTTTGCATGTTCTCCCCATTTCCTGCGAGCACTCCGGTTTCCTCCCCAAGTCCAAAGAAATGCATTTCCAAAAGTGTCTGAGAGGTTCCAGTATTGTCTGGCAAACTGAAGATGCTTGAGTTTGGTCTTGGATGAGAGTAGATGCTTTCTTCTTGAAACACTTCCAAACAACTTGTGGTGATGTAGATGACTTCAGATTGTAATTTTGGAGAATTTCTGATCCCAAGACACAACTTCTGCAATTCTCCAGCTGTGATCCTTGGAGATTTTTTGGCCACTCAAACCATATAATCAGTATAGACACACATCCACTTCCAGGATGGTTTATAACATTTCCAGTTGACTGGAACTTAATTATTGCCCTGATGGTGGAAAGGGGATTTTCAATGCTTGTGCTGTTTTCTTATAGCCACTTCCCATTTTGTGAAGCTTGACAACCTTTTGCAACACACAGCTATATTCTTTGGTGTTACCCATGAGTTAACTATGTGTTAACTCATATTTATACCCCTGTGAAACAGGAAGTCATGGTTGAACAATTTTATGATCCTAGTCACCCAGGTGTAGTAAAAAAAAATGTAAAATATCAATGGGAATATACTTCAAATATATTTTCATATTTCAAATATACTTCAATAATTGTTGTACACCTATATTTAACAAAGATGTTTTAAATGTATATATAAACCTGTTTCCTCCGGGTACTCCGGTTTCCTCCCCCAGTCCAAAGACATGCATGGTAGGCTGATTGGTGTGTTTAAAGTGTCCGTGGTGTATGAATGGGTGTGTGAGCGTGTATGTGATTGTGCCCTGCGATGGACTGGCACCCTGTCCAGGGTGTACCCTGCCTTGTGCCCGATGGCTCCAGGTTCCCCGCGACCCTGAAAAAGGAATAAGCAGTAGAAGATGGATGGATGGATGGATGGATATAAACCTGTGTTGTGTTTGCAATGGTCGACATCCATGAGAGCAGAGGTTAAACAATAATGACTATTTTTCAGTCCTCTTTGCTCATATTTACCAAGGGTGCCAGTGTTGGTGGAGGGCATTGTAGAACTAATTTCTACAAGGTCACAGTTGGGTTTGTCCCATTTGTAAGCAGATCCTACACTTAAAGGGCTGTAAAGGGCATTTGCTTCAATCACTGACTTAAATTCTATTTGGACCCTCTACAAACAATTCTTGCTTTATGTTGCAGAAAGCTCTGTAAGTTTTTTCCTCTTAGTTCATTTACTGCTTGATGAACATTTCCTGAAGAAATCATTTTGATGCATAAATAATTACAGTTGACTAGTATTATTTGTGCTTAAAGTAAATGTTTGGGGTTTTCTGGATTCTTCTGGAAATATCTTTGTTTTATTCAGAATAATGAAACTGCTCAAACAGTATCAGGGCATAATGGTTATCATGCAAGAAAGCGTTCAAGAGTTATAAGCCAAAACAGCCATTTTTCCACCTCCTGACCAATAGGGGGCAGTGTGCTTAAATGCTGCGTGTAACCTCAGGGCTTAATGGTGATGGGATACCAAGTTTATTAAAATCTGTCAAAGTGTTGTGGCGATACAGCCTCAAATTAAATTTTGTGCATTCTTTGAAGAATTCGTTGGTATGGTTTATCAAAATTCTGTGAATAACTTTTTGTCATGATTAGATGACGGAAGGCAATGTTCGTGAAAATTGGACAAACAGTCTGGGAGGAGTTTGAAAAAGTAGGTTTTCAAAATATTTAAAAATGGCGTACAGGAAGTTTGATTATGCATCCATCCATCTTCTACCGCTTACTCCTTCTTCAGGGTCACGGGGAACCTGGGTACACCCTGGACAGGGTTCCAGTCCATCGCAGGGCAAAATCGCATACACACTCACACACACATTCATACACTATGGACAATTTAGACACGCCAATCAGCCTACCATGCATGTCTTTGAATTGGGGGAGGAAACCCCCGCAGCACGGGGAGAACATGCAAATTCCACACACACATAGTCCCGGCGGGAATCGCTCAAGTCATATTTTACAAATGCCAAGTCACAGAATTTTCTAACTAAATTCAAAATTGCCAACATCCAAAATGGCCAACATATGAATTTTTGAACTTGGTATGCCCCACTGAATTTATGGAGACCAATTTGATGATTTTATAACAAACTGTTCAGAAGTTATAAGAAAAAAATAACTTTTTCATAGCTAGTGACCACTAGGTGGCACTGTTCCAAAACTTAGCAGGCACCCCTGAGTCATGTTGCCAATGACAAAAGATAAGTTTGGAATGAATCCACTAAAGCGTTATGCAGATATACCCTCATGTCCATTTTGGAGTGCACACAATCAAACGGCCTAGGACGAGTTCGAAAAAGTAGGTTTTTCCAAGAATTCAAAATTGTGGAAAAAATTTCACAATGGAAAATGACATCGTAGGATGCAATCAAATCGTCTTGAGCCAAGGAATGAGAGGGAAGAAAGAATTAAATTTCTATAGCTCACGTTTCAAAGGTAGTTAATATGTTGCTGGTGCTAGAGGTTTTATGGTAGAGACTCCAAATTTGCTGTATTAACAGGTCAGACTGTCCTATATCTGTTTGCCAAATTTCATAACTTTCCTGCAAGAGCTTCTATAGACTGAAATAGACTTAAGAGTGAAAGAAGAAGAAGAAGAAGAAGAAGACTAACTGAAAGGAAATTCTCTTATATCATCATGTACCCTCTTATATTATGAACTGCTATCAAATACCTATGATGAATGTATTCATTTAATTACCTCTTTGAATAAGCTGATCAACTGCTATTCTTGATTATATTATTATGTATTTTCGTGTAAACATGACACAGGACTCATTTTGTATTATGACTGTGTGCTGTGTGTTTTGGTTAAAATCTGTCTGACACTTGGACCAGTAGAAACCGTCCACGCACTGCTGTTATCAATGTGTACAATGTGTATAAATACTTCTGTTTTGAATGAATAAACGGGACGTCTATGTGAGCATGCAGGTGTCAGTGTGTGTTCACTTGGGCTCCCCAGATCGATCTGAAACGCTCTGAGGAAAACCACACTTTCTAGCTCATAGCAACACAGAACTAAATGTAAATTGAAGTAAAGAAAATAAATGTAGAATGGTAAAATAGGCTAAAGAAAGCATGACGGAGATCTGGAGACATAAAGCAAAGATTCCTGAGATTAGTGGATATATAACAATAACAAAAACAAAAAAACTGTCCTCATGCGCTGTGTTTCTGGGATAAGGCCTGAATATCTAAGTCAGTGCATAATAATAATCATAATAATAAGGCATTAAACTATGAAATTCATAAACAGTGTTCTCAGTTCATATACTGACCTTGATTTTGTATTCAGTGAATTATTTAGCTTTCAAGTTCTTAATAAAATGTTTTAATGGGAATAAAACCTTGGTGCCGAATACAATCAAAAGCTTTTGGAATCAGTAGCATGTTTGCCTCGCACCTCTGGGGTTGGGGTGTAAATTGCACCGTAGTGTGCATAGAGTTTGCATGTTCTCTCCATGCT
The DNA here is from genome assembly GCA_025728095.1 of Prietella phreatophila. NCBI lineage: Eukaryota > Metazoa > Chordata > Actinopteri > Siluriformes > Ictaluridae > Prietella > Prietella phreatophila. The sequence goes on along the minus strand of JAOUWY010000065.1, from coordinate 10,785,819 downwards.
TTGGGGTTTTCCTCTGGGTGCTCCGGTTTCCGCCCCAGTCCAAACGCGAGTTGTAGCCTAATTGGCATCTTGGCAATGTCTGTGCGATGGGTTTGCACCAAATTCCCTGGAATAGGCTCCAGGAAAATGAAATTGGATTCATGATATGATCAGTGATTTGTTCATTAGGTAAAGATCCAAATTTTACTCATGACAAACTTAACAATAGCACCCCGGTGCCCCCGAGCGGAGCAAGAGGAAAAGAGCTCACCCCATCAAGGGCAAATCCCCACAGCCACGCTACAGAATCTAGTGTATTTCCTTCCCAGAAGAGTGGAGGTTACTATAACCACAAAAGGGGCTAAATCTGTAATGGGATTTTCAAAAAGCAAATATGGCTGTGATTGTTCAGGTGTCCACAAACCTGTGGCCATATTGTGTGCATATACTGGCAATGTTGTCTTATACACCTTATATGGGCAGCTGTGGTTCAGGTGGTAGAGCGGGTTGTCCACTAATCGTACAAAGATGAAACAAGAGAGCAAATTAGGGCTACAAACTATTGCTTGGAGCCATCAGTCAAAAAGATAGCCCAATCAATAAACTTGATTTATTCACTGACTCTGATGTATGATCAAAACTATATTTTACATAGCCTATGAACATAAACTATTTTTATAATTTATGTTTCCAATATAATGCAATAAAAGTGCTAACAGCTTCAAATAAGTCACCTATGCCAAGGACTGTGTGCGTGTGTGTGTGTGTGTGTGTGTGTGTGAGAGAGAGAGAGAGATTTTATTAGTCTCTGCCTTCTTAATGAACACAGTAATTTGGCAGTAATCGGATTGAGGAGTTTGGGGCTTAATAGCGACTGCACTGAGAGCAAAAGAGTCTAAATCCATTATCGCATAATCTACACTAATAGTCCTAAGAGATGGCCAGTAATCTTCCTAATGAGTCTCCTTAATGAGTCCCTCCGTAAGCCACCACTGATGATGAACAGAGGCAGCTAAACAAGTATTCCTGACTGTAACAGTAGCCATTAGGGAAAGTTTTTATTAATACATCTGGCTTTGTTTGTAATACACAACACGCTCTTTACATTTGTGACATTTTCCACAGTGACATGGGAATTGTGTGGAAGGGGTGTATAAATATTACAAAAATATATTTCTTTTGAATAAATTTTTCATTTTAGTAGAAATATAGTCAAGCATATTTTTTATTTACAGCAAATATATCAAATCATATGTAATTTATATTTATGATATTGCTTATTTCTTTCTTTCACTCTCCCAAATACACATAGAGCTGCATTTATTATTTATGTCAGAAAGGAGATTTTTCTGTTTTCAGTCGTCTTTCAAACTCTGTCTTATATTATTATTATTTAATTTTCAAGCCACTCTCTCTCTCTCTCGCTCTCTCTCACTCTCTCTCCTTTTCATCCTTTCTTGCTTGCCTTTTTCTTTGATGTGTGAACTCACTCAATTATAGCTGTGAATTCAAAAGTGAATGCAGAATTGATTACCGGGTTCTCAGAGAGGAGAGAGACACACACCCTCAGTCTCTCTCTCTCTCTCTCTCTCTCTCTCTCTCTTATTCAGACATACACAGATACGCATACCTCTGTGTTTATTTGAAATCTACTACATCTAAATTCTAAGAATATTATCACTCTGATAATGGCAAATGCTTGTGCAGTCATTTTCTCCCTTAATGGCTTGTTCATTTAGAAAATCAATGCATAAACAGTGTGTTATATGAAACTCTTTCTTTGAGCTCATTTCTATTCAAATTGAAAAACACTTCCATATTGTAGTTACATACAGGCAGAAAATCGCTTTTGCCATTTACCATGTGCTATGTCTAAGGCATTTGTCTCAGTACATTTGGCTTTGTTCGTTGTAGCACACAGTTAAGGCTCATAAAGCATGCAATGACAAATAAGTAATATAATCTAGAACAGATATAACCATTATGTATTTGTATATTATCTGGTGGATATGCTTGCCATAATGAAGGAATATGCTTAGTAGCTCTAGGGATTTAACATAATATAGATTTTATGTCCAGATATTTGGTGATTGGACGAAGGATTCTGAGGCGTTCTTGCTAGTTTTGATAAACATCGCTATCATGAGTTCTGCACTGACATATGGATTTGATACAATTTCACAGTGGAACTGAGTGGAGTAGGTCCCTACTCATTTGATGTGACGGTCAGCCATTCCATTGAGCCAATGTTGGGCAGCAACATTAGACCACTGTCATTTTGTCTGTTGGACCATTTTCTGATTGGGCTGACCGACTTTCAGTCAGCTTTACCATTGGGCCGGTGTTGTTGGGGAGGGTGGGTGTTAGCGGTCGGGATAAACATAGTCTTCTTCCAGTGTAGCCTAACGTCTATTTTGGGTGGTGATGTGACTTGCATCACAATGTTTCTGAAGTGATGTTATTCACTTGAAGAAAGACTTGTATTTGAAAACACTAATCAGTTCATCTAAATCTATGGTTCTGGATTCCAGTTCACTGGATGTAGAGTTCTCTCTGGGTCCACTGATCTAGCTGGACATGAGTACAGCAGGTGGTGTTGTGGTGGAGAGAAATCAGTTTGCTACATATACTTCTCAACCCTGAATTTTCTCAGCTGCCCATGTAAATGTGTAATGTCTCACATCTACAGACTGTGTATGATCTTGAAACAAGCTCCTATAGACCCAGAGGAGATGATGATGATGGATGATGTGGTGATGTTTTCCATTGCTATCTAGACTAATGGCTGTGTATCTGGATAATGACTATGTATTATGCATGTGATCCAGCTGAGGGTGTAGATGATCATAAACAATTATATGTCTCAACCACAGAGACCACTCAAATTAATTTTTTGGTAGAATGATGGGCTTGGAAGCCCGAATAAGCTGATTAAGGATGGGTTACGTATGAGTTCAAATTCCAGTATCATTAAATAAGCTTAATGGCTCCAATCTATCACATCTGATAGGCCAAACATTATAGTGTGGCATGGTAACTTTGTACAACAGAACCTGCATACTAAGCTAGCCAGCTATCTCCTGCAACTTCGCTAATGTCAGTGATAAACAAATTTATTTATTTAATTTATTTATTTATTTATTCCAATTTATCTACTGTTGAATATATTCCTAACAATATTATAATGCAAATCAAGACTCTGAAAATGAAATCCCAGTCGTATAACTGTAACAAATGCAAGCTAATTTGATAGTTAGAAGTTAAGTAACTAAGAATGTGTTGCTTCACATATAGTTCAATAATAATAATAATAATAAATGTGTGTATTTATACACATTCCAATGATCTGAGTGTTTTTATTAGTCATTTAATCTTTCGGTCTATAATCTGGGTAGCAATGTTGTACATTAAAGTCCTTATCAGTCATATATCACAAGAGCATTGAAAATAAAGAAAAATGAATTGTAATATTTACTTTTCTTCTTCTGAATATCAGGAAGTTCAAACTTTTGGATTTGCTGAATATTTTGAATATTATCATAGGGGTAAATGTGTTTATGTAACATAATTAAAATCCTATAATGGATGACTCCTATAATGGCTAAAAGAGGTTTCAAGCATGATGTTAAATGGATTCACATGTTAATGTAAAAAATGATATGCTTTTGGGGTACTTTAATGATTATCTTTAAAGCTAAACTGAACTTAGTTATATAAAGTGTAGTTTGATGGGGCAGTTTTTCTACGTGTTGTAGATGGGTTTTATTGAAGTTTTATTTGAAATTATTTATCTGAAACATGCACATAATATGAATGGGATTATAGTATGCCAATCATGATATCACCCACATACAGATGTAGCGGGAGTAATATCCATCACTCAAGTCATTAAATGCTCTGATGCCACAACAATTCGGATTTCTGAACAGGCTAAGGTTCACATATATGCCATGTCACCATTTCACGTTTTTTTGTAATAGCAAAACAGTATGGTGGGGGATAAGGGTGGGTTGGGATGGCAGGTGGGCATGGTGGTGTTTCCTATTTGTATATTCCTTTTATGAGGTTAAAGGTGTAGACATGTTCCTAGGCCATTGGTGCTAGTTTCCTGTGCAGTAAAACCAATTAGCACGATATTAAATAGCATAGATTACTTTAATGCATTAAAATGACACATTTAGGAGTACTTTAAAAAAGATGCTTGGTCTTTTCAGAGGCTAAGTTTACCTCAAGTGTCTGACTCCCTCAATGCAGCCTTAACACACATACCCTTTTTTTTTTTTTGCACTTCCTCTCACACCTGCCTGATGTGTTTATCTTCTCATTTTCTCTTTCTCCCTTCACCTCAACAGACTCCACATGCATTATAATGGTTTTCCATGGTTATAATGCTATCTCCATCCACCTGTCTCACACTTTTAATCACGCGGAATACAGTAATGTTCCTCTCATCCCATTTTCCTTTTTCTCTCAACCTCTTTTAAAAAGCATTTATCAGAGGTTTGCACGTTTAATGAAATAAACTGTGTCTGCACACACACATTCTGCTTCTCAAATATGTACACACTCTCCAAATTCACGCCACCGTGGACGGATAATAGAGAGAAGGAGGTGCAAAGAGAGATATCTTGTAGTATTCAGAAATGCTGGGATTGAGGGACAAATGAAGAGGTCACAGGTTTTGATCAAGAGAAGGTAGTAGAAAAGCATTTTAAATGAGGAAATGAGAAAGAAATGGCAGTGCTGGGAATTGGCATGTAGTCTTACATACAAAAAAAACTAAGCAAAATAGAACAGATCAAGGCTAAGATTAAGAGATGCCCATGAATAAATAGCGAGGAGAAAGATGTTTTTGAAGTAATGCTGCGAGCATCCACCCTCATGAATCATGATCAGTTTATACTACTATGCCCTCTTCTCTCTTCTCATTTACATACTGGGATGTGTGATCCCTTGCTCCCACTGTGTAGAAATGAGTAAACTAGGCCACAGGAGCCGAAAGAGCAGGTAGCAGAGTAGAGATCATAGGTGCATCCATCCATCTTGCATTTTTCTACAGTGCATCATGGGAACTTGGGGTGTTAGTCAGACATGAAGAATAAGGGAACAAACGAGGTGTGTGTGGGTGTTTGTGTGTGTGCACGCGCTTCAGATTGACAAACTGTCACATGAGACATTTCTAGTCCAAACCAGCCATCCATGTGTGTGACTGTAGACTGACTGAGGCAACATTCACACTCCCTCCACACACACTCGAACCCCTGTCACATACATGTGAAGCAAACCTTCCCAAGGGACCAACAGCTCATAGTGCAATCTGTAAGATAACAAAACGAACTCAGATCAAACTAATCAAGAATTTCACACATGCGCACACCCACTGTAATCATTAGATTCATTAAACACCATCGGCCCAGTAAATTAAACCTGCTGAGAGGCTCCTGCATGCCTGCCAAGACTGGAGTGCTCATTTACACATTTGTAAAATAATATGGGGGGAGGAAGCAGCACAGATCCCCTCTGTGTACTAGTGAGGGTGGACGCAGT
>JAOUWY010000065.1:10594809-10609723 GCA_025728095.1 Prietella phreatophila | reverse complement strand
AGGATTTGTTAAACTTGCAGCTCAGCTGTATATCGCAGGGGACAGTATACAATTTTTTGTTTTATAATATACATACATAATAAAAGATTTCATCTTACTACACCTTCTCTGAATCTTTCTTCACACAGGGATCATATCGATGCTTGGGAATAGATCTGTACACTTACCTGTAGAGAGAGAGAGAGAGAGAGAGAGAGAGAGAGAGAGAGAGAGAGAGAGAGAATAAAACAAGACAAAAATAAACACCATTTTTTTCATCATTTCTACGCATCGAGTAATACAGATCAATGCAGTAAATTACAGAATTATTTAATACATTATATTATTTATTTATTCATTATTTATTACTTATTACAGCATTGTAGATTCAGTTTTTTTCACTGAGTCACTAAGGTCAATGAATGAGTTTTGCACAAAAAAAGCCAAAAAGCACACAATTAACACAATCCTTAAATTGTGTAAGTCGCGTTTGCAATGTTGTGGTTCGGACCAGAACCACACACTTCGAATCAGTGCAGCATTTTTAACCATGACCTCTCTTGTTGAGCAAATCATGGTTTGATTCACTGAATCATTTGAATCATTTCAGTCATAACCATGACCAGTGTTTAATTCTGTGAATCATTTTAGTCATGATCAAGATTCCGTCTTTTTTCATGCAGCAAAATACAGTAATACAGTAATTTTGGCACCCTTGGTAAAAACAAGCAAAGAAGCTTGTGAAAAATTGTCAATAAAAATTTAATTGTTTAACCTTTTGATTTTTTGTTTAAAGTATTAAAAAAATGTAATCTGCTCTCATGGATATCAAACAATTGGTAACAAAACACAGGTTTATTAAAAAATATATATTTGTTAAATGTAGGTGTGCAACAATTATTTGCACCCTTTTATTCAATACTTCATGCTACGTCCCTTTGCCAAGATACCGTAACTGCTCTGAGTCTTCTCCTATAACGCCTGATGATGTTGGAGAATACATGGCGAGGGATCTGAAACCGTTCCTCTATACAGAACCTCTCCAGATCCTTCATATTTCGAGGTCCACTCTGGTGGACTCTCCTCTTCAGTTCACCCCACAGGTTTTCTATGGGATTCAGGTCATGGGACTGGGATGGACATGGCAGGACCTTGATTTTGTGGTCAGTAAACCATTTTTGTGTTGATTTTGATGTATTTTGGATCATTGTCCTGCTGGAAGATCCAACCATTTGAAGCTTTCTGGCAGAGGCAGTCAGGTTTTCATTTAATATCTATTGATGTTTGATAGAGTCCATGATCCCATGTGTCCTAACAAAATGTCCAGGTCCTCTGGCAGAAAAACAGCCACAAAACATTAAAGAGCCACCACCATATTTAACCGTGGGCATGAGGAACTTTCCATATGACTACCTCTCTGTGTGCACCAAAACTGGTGCTTATTACCAAAAAGCTCTATTTTGCTTTCATCTGACCATAGAGCCAGATCCCATTTGAAATTCCAGTAGTGTTTGGCAAACTGACGACGTTCGAGTTTGTTTTTGGATAAGAGTAGAGGCTTTTTTCTTGAAAACTTTCCAAACAACTTGAGAAAGTAATCTGCTCTCATGGATATCAAACAATTGGTAACAAAACACAGGTTTATTAAAAAATATATATTTGTTAAATGTAGGTGTGCAACAATTATTTGCACGCTTTTATGATGATGATGATGTAGGTAACTTCGGATTGTAGTTTTGGAGAATTTCTGACCCCAAGACATAACTAACATCTGCAGTTTTCCAGCTGGGATCCTTGGATATTTTTTGGCCACTCGAACTGGCCTCTTCACAGTGCGTTGAGACGATAAAGACACACGTCCAATTCCAGGATGATTCATAACATTTCCAGTTGACTGGAACTTCTTAATTATTGCCCTGGTGGAAATTGACATTTTCAGTGCTTGTGCTATTTTCTTATAGACACTTCCCATTTTGTGAAGCTCAATATCCTTTTGCAGCACATCACAGCTATACTTCTTGGTCTGACCCATTATGAATGACTAAGAGAATTTGGCCCTTATTTCACATATACATATTTATTATAAAATAACAAAATAGCAAGGAGTATTCATTATTTGATGATTTGAATGATCTGATTCAATATTTACATGACTGACTCAAATTGAACTGAAACCACTCAAACATTTTATCTCTAATTTCTCACATTTCTACCTTCAGTTTGCCTACGTCTGAAAACTAGCTTTTTAACCTGTATTCTGGGCTGACATGATTTTCATACAAAATGCAAAAATAATCACAGTTTATTATGTATGCTGTATATGGAATGAGCTTTGGGTTCAGGTTTACTGTTACACAGATATGACTCTATTCCTAAATGGAGTGTACACCATACACTGTACTGCACAACACCTAATCAGTAAATTGAACAGTGAAGTGGAAGGCAGGAGTGAGTGCATTCTGTTCTCTGTTCTGGTATAGAGGGGAAAATGAAGAGTGTCAGGTGATTTAGAGCCTGGAACAGACCTGCAGGCATTTACTATCACTTATTCTCACTACAAACAGAGAGAGAGAGAGAGAGAGAGAGAGAGAGAGTAAATTACTTTATTTTTTACTGGGCCTAGGAGGCACTAGTGTGTCCCCGATGGCAACCAAATTCTTCTACCTCAGAAAAGCCTATGCATAGAAGAACATTCTGAACACTTTTTAATTGTTTTAGCTTTTAAGTTCTTTTTTCTTTCTTTCTCCATGACATGGATTTAGTGACCACTAAGCTGAAATACTGTTACTACAGAAAGAATTCACAAAAAATGAATAATAATAATAATAATAATAATAATAATAATAATAATTCACTTTATAGTGAAATGTGGCTATAATAAAAACGTAGAAAAATGTTTTTTGTTTGTTTTTGTGTTTTGTTTTTTAATTAACAGCTCCGTCACTGATGTGTGTGTGTTTGGGTTTTCTCTTACATTCTCTGATTTGCTGTTGTGCTGATTTATTGTTTATTGTGTTACTTGTTGTTGCATTTTTTTATCATTGTTGCATTTAATACACTTTTATTGCGTTTACTGATTCATTGTTATGTCTTCTGATTTGTTGTTGTGTTTACTAATTCATTGTCACATTTACTGATTTGCTGTTGTTTTAGGGGCCAAGCCCTGAAGGGGCTATTGCCCCTATTGTTTCTGTTAGTTTTCTTCTACTTCATTTTCTTCTTCTTCCCCAATGGGTGTCAATGGGAGGCCTATGAACTGTAAGTAGGAAAATTATAAAATTAAGCACAGTCATAGAGATGCCCACCAATAGTACCTGGATCAATTATGGGCTCTCTATGACCAACTCTATAGCGCCACCACTAGTTCAAATATTCACTTATCAAATGGTTAGACTTGTTGAACACTTTGCCCTAAAGAAAATAAATTTAGCTCATCAGATTAGTCCCCTAGTGGTGATCACATAATGTAAAAATATCTTACGTTAAGACTCCAGCCATTACAGTAGTCACCATTTTTTTTTCACTACTGCTCATTCAAATTTTGTCCAGTTCTTACCAAGATTGGCTCGGATGATCGGGGATAAAAATTACTGTACAGAATTGTGATATTCATGTCTGTTCAAAAGGTATGATGTCGCAAATTTAACAATGTCGACCCAAAATTGGATCACAGACTGTATCCCAGTCATACTTTAATCAATCATAACACAATTCAGTGCACTTCAGCAGCATGAGCCAAAGGTCCATGCAGAATTTCAAAACAGTGAAACCTACAGGTCATGAGATTTGAAAAATGATTATTTTGCTTATAACTTTTGAATACTTTGACAGAAAATTATTCTCTTCGTGTCTACAGATTCATTGGTTCATGGCGAATGTTGTTGCATTTTCTGATTTGTTGTTTTTTTTATTTATTGTTGCGTTTATTGAGTTGCATTTTGTTTTTGATTTGTTGTGGCATTTACTGATTTGCCGTTTTCTGACTTGCTGTTGCGTTTACTGATTTGTATCCTTAGTAACCAGTCAGATTATTATTATTTAAAAAATAAAATAAAATCACAAACCCTGTATTAAAATAAAGAATATTGACTTACATTCCCCCCTTAAAATTCTCCAAAATATCTTTTTTTGGCTTGCATGTTTGCTGACAGTTCTTTTATAAAGAGAGAACTCAAGTTCTGTGAAAAGTTGAAAACTTGAAGAAAAGTGCACGCTGAGCCCGAAGGAGTCCAGAGTCAGTCAGTGGTGTATTAAATAAGAGAAGAGAAGATCTCTGTATGGATGGGAAATCTGTTCCGTGGCCATCTTTTTGGGAAAAAATGTTTTCGCTACAGACATTGGCGATTTTTCATAGAGTGCCCTGGTGAATCCATTTTACATGCTAAAAGCTTTACAGTAGACATTATGAAGGCCATTAGCATCCTGAAGCAGCATGAAGCATAGTGATTAATATCATTGTGGTCAACATTAACAGATGTATATCACTCTGGCTCATCTGTAATCTTGTTAATGCTGATTGGGTATCTGAGAGATGAGGTCTGTTCAGATGTGATGCTTGGTAATGTGATACTGGCACCAAAACCTCAGGGGCAAATGAAGGCTAGCTGTTTCCTTTCATCTCAAAATTGTCATCAAATGCTAACTAAAGGCTTTGTACAATTTTGGATATAAACAAGATTTTTTGACAATTTTATCTTGTTTTTAAGGAAACCCTGGACTGTACGTCATGCTAAAAAAAATTAAGTGCTGAAAGTTGATTCTACTATTTCAACTATTTATTTATCTTTTCAAACTTAATATTTAATTATTTTGACTTAGTAACAAGCTGTAAAGTCATTATTTCAACTTACTAACTCGTTATTTCAAGTTGTCTTTCTGTTATATTTACTTAATATCTTAAGATATTTTTATTTTTACCTACAGTCATGTTATTGTCGCTTAATAACACATTATTTCGCTTTCTTACTGCAGTTGTTTCAAGTTAAAATCTCATGTCTAACAACATTGTTGTTATTTCTAATAGCTATCATATTATTTTGAATTCATAACTCGTTATTTCAACATGCGTGAAATGTTTAAGGAGAATCAGCACTGATTTTCATCACAAATGATGAGAAAAGCATCATTTACGGCCTGCGTGGTTTTATACTGGACGGCTGGCCAATAAAATGGACCCTGAGTGCCAATACTAATAGAAATGTACATCATAGCAAATGGATAATTAAAGACCTGAGTGAGAATCTCATGTTTATGATTCGTCCCCGCAGTGCCAAGTACATTACAGGTCCTATACCAGGAAATATGATCTAGTTCCACTCGTCAGATCCGGAGGTTTAGAAACACTGACTCGGACATACTCAATCAGGCGCAATGTGTTTTTATTGTAGCACTACCAAAAGGTCCACATTGCTGTAACATCAGAACACATTTCAGCGGTTTGTGACGTACATAATGTGGCTCGTTATCTCTGTGCTTTCCTCCCTCTTTCCTTCCCTCATTCTCTGAGACAAATAATAGCAACTGCATTAAAAGCAGAAAATTTATGCAAATATGTGAGATTTAAAATGTGTTAATTGTGTCCTGTAATGAACTGGCATCCTATCCTAGGTGTATACCCTCCTCACACCTGTTGTTTCCGTACTGAAGAAGAATTAATGTCCATAATGTCTCACTCCGAAAGTGAAAAAGAGAGACAATAAGATGAAAATAGTGGTAGGAAAAGATGATAAGACTCTGTGTGATTCTCTGTCTAACTAAGAAGAAAAATCAAAGGCATAAATCAGAGAAAATTAAGAATCTTTTATTATTTTTTTTAATTCTGCTTTATATATTCAAAGATACTTTGCATTATGACATGGCTAATTCTCCTTAAGGAGAAGTAAACTCTGAGCAGTACCTCATTGTCATGGATGTCACATTCCGTGACGTAACGGAAGATAAGGAAGATGCAAATGCAGTGTGAACAGTTGTTTTATTAAAAGAGAGATGAGCAGATAAATCCAAATCAGAATCCAAAAGACGTAATCCGAAACATGCAAGGTCAGACGATCGGTCAACAGGCATACACTGGGGCAAGGCAGAGATCAGTGAAGCGGACACAAGACACAAGGTCGATATAACAAATGTGAAACAAACAACAGTGAGGGACTGGTAGTGGAGAACCAGTATAAATTAATCTAACAAACTATGAAATAGACTATGACTACATCAATACGAAACAAAACCTAATCTATCTTTACGCTAATCTAAGTCTAATATTCCGCATTGATTGTTGCTAGGCATGCGGTATATATGCTGACATGATTACCCTCATAACAGCTAACAGCTGAGGGTAATCCAGACACACGTGACATGACAACCAATGACAAGATGGGGAGGAGACATGACATAGACAATAACAAAAGCACATGTTGAAATGTCACTGCTGTCAACATTGGAAAAGCAGGTGCTCGCGCATTCGTGCTTAGAGCATGCTGCTTCAAGGGGAAATCATGTTAATGTATGCATAAAAGAACAAGGACAAAAATGATGAAAGAGGATGTTGAGGCCAGGATGCTCCAGAGCAGGCTGTATGTGCGTATTTTTCACACACACACTCACACACACTCACACACTCACTCACACAGTGCTTGACATTTGTCCTTTGTACATCCTATTTTCCATTTCACCTGTATCGCTCTGTGTGTGTATGAAAATTGCTCTTCACAACAGAATTCCAATCCTTAATTGGTTCAATTAATTCGAGTCAGGACCACATCCCTTTGTTTCCCAAGGACAGTGAGTGTCTCTGTTGAGACACCATGTGTGTGTCATGATTATCTGTAGTGAGCAGGTTGATTGTGTGTGCTGTAGGTGCTTTCCATTTGCAAAGTCATATTTGCGTGCGTGTGCGTGTGCTGCTTTATTCTGTCCTAATTATCTTTGGTGAGACCCTTTCGAAATTCACTTCATTAACTTCACTCTCATCTTGCATGTGCCCTTCACAAAAACACAGCTGTACACACACACACACACACACTGAAGCACGCAATACACGTCTTATGCCCTCTGTCAGGAGGGGTTCTAAGTCAAATTAGTTGTTAACTCTCTGCAAACATTTTTAACCTTTTCAAAATGCCCAGACATGCGGTGACATATGTTCTCTCCATCCCTCCCTCACTCCATCACAACACATGTCTTACAGGATGCTGTGTGCAGCGAAGATGGCCAAATATAGTATGTGACAGTTTTTTTGCAGCCTGTTGAGGGAAGGCTTCCTGCTAAACCTCCTCATGGCAAAGGGCTGCCACACTCACACTAAGCCAAGCCATTTTTAAAGGTCACCAAAGCTGGGTTATAAGATTCCCATGCCAATAACAGCTCAGAATTATTGACTGGAATTATTTACATAGTATACATAGTAGTACAGAGACCTCCACTAATATTGGCACCCTTGGTAAATATGAGAAGAAAAAAAATCACAAACATTATCTGCTCTCATGGATCTTAAACAATTGCAAACACAACACAGGTTTATAAAAAAAAAAATCTTTGTTAAAGATAAGTGTGCAATTATTGGCACCCCTGTGAGTTCATATGAGAAAAATATACTTGATGTATATTCCCATTAATATTGTACACCTGGGTGACTAGGAACAGGGAATTGTTCAACCATGACTTCCTGTTTCATATGAGGTAACCCACTGGCCAAATTCCCTTAGTCATTCATAACAATCGGTAAGACCAACCAATATAGCTGTGATGTGTGGCAAAAGGTAGTTGAGCTTCACAAAATGAGAAGTGGCTATAAGAAAATAGCACAAACATTGAAAATGCCCATTTCCACCATCAGGACAATAATTTAGAAGTTCCAGTCAACTGGAAATGTTATGAATCAACCTGGAATTGGTCGTGTGTTTATATTGTCTCAACGCACTGTGAAGAGGATGGGTCGAGTGGCCAAAAAATCTCCAAGGATCACAGCTGGAGAAAGCTTCTTGGGGTCAGAAAGTCTCCACATGTCACCTACATCACCACAAGTTGTTTGGAAAGGTTTCAAGAAAAAACTAACTTAAGCGACACTACTGAAACTTCAAATGAGATCGGGTTCTATGGTCAGATGAAACCAAAATAGACCTTTTTGGCAATAAAAACCAGAGGTGGTTTTGGTGCACACAGAGAGGTAGCCATATGGAAAAGTACCTCATATACACGGTTAAATATGGTGGTGGCTCTTTAATGCACAAACTATTAACTAAAAGGGTGCAAATAATTGTTGCACATTTATATTCAATAGAGTTTTTGGATAAACCTGTGTTTTGTTTGCAATTATACAGTATTTTTGTTAATATTTTTAAACAAAAGATCAAAAGGTTAAACAATAAAGACAATTTTTCACAGGCTCCTTTGCTCATATTTACCAAAGGATGCCAATATTAATGGAAGGCACTGTATATAGTATTGTGACAAGGGCATGTCATACAGTAAGAACGACTCAATATATTTTGTTGGAAGTAATATACTATAAACTGCTTGTCTGCATTGTAGTGTACAGATGAACGATATCTTATCATAACAAAGCTAGCCAGAAATTTGCAAGGGCAACTCCGGATAAGTATGGTTATTGCTGCAATGGACATATCACACGAATTTATTTTTCAGAAATCATGATCATGGTCAGTTAAATCATGGTTCAGCCCAGCTTAGATCATTGAGGTTGCCAACATCTACTCCATGCCTGGTGTTGTGTTAAAACCAGTTTGTATTACAAGAAGAATCCATATGAACGGGTCAGTTAGCTATTTATGTTCAACTGCTCTAAACCTCTCAGTATTGCACTATCCAGCTTGCTAGGTTTAATGGCTTATTTTATCAAGATACACATAAGCTCACTAGCTATGTATATTTGGCTAATAAAATGAATCCAATAAAAGCCTCTGATTGTAATACAAGCATATTTAATTAATATCAAGCCTATGCAGTCTAAATGAATCCAATAAAAGCCTCTGATTGTAATACAAGCATATTTAATTAATATCAAGCCTATGCAGTCTATCTTGCATCAGCATGGTATCATGTGACCTTAATCCACATATCACTCCTACTTGAACCTGTGATAGATTAGCCTCTCACACTTGAGGGTCTCTAGTCTATAGAGAAACATACAATCTTACAACAAAAAAAAATGGCTTAGACAGTTAACAAATCTAGCACTCTTAAAAAATAAAGAAAATAATACAGTTCAGACAATTATGTTATTGGTATAGAAAATACTGAATTAGAAAGTGCACACGGTTAAGAACACTGGCAGTTCTATGGACAAGGCTACTGCTCATTATGACCTGATTGAGAGATCTCTTAGTAGCAGGCACAAGACTCCAAGTGCTGCCTACAAGAACACCAATTTTAGCTCGGGGGACTAGCAGATCGCCTTGAGTTAAACCAAATGAGTGAATGTCCATCTTTCTCAAACGTTCCATTTTGTAGAACCAGAGCAATAGTAAAATCTATATAGCTTTCAACTGGGCTTGATATTATTTATTCTCCTGCTTAGAATGCCAAAAAACGACATCCACAGCTAATCTGGCAAATAAAACAACCAAGTAGGACAACAAAGATTTCATGTTGTTCAAGCATTCTGCCCTGCAGTTATCACATATTATGCACAAGACGCATGGCTGGAAAAAAGCAAGCAATACTCAGAAGGTAAAGGCAAGCAGTCAGGTCTTGTCAGTGTAACGGCCTTAATGAAATAACTGGAAAGAAAATTGGCAATCAAAGGAGTCCTTCTGCTGACAGGAAGAGCCCCACAGGGCTAAGCACGTAATGAGGTTAGTCTGCAAGAGAGAAAGGTTACAAAAAATCTTAAGGACCATAGGCAAACTAGAAACCTGTAGACAATATAAATCCTATTCACAGTGTTGGAGAGTAAAAGGAGGGTTTTAGTTCATGTAATGAAATGAATTCTTGATGAAGGATATATTTATGTGTACTGATACTGACAGTACATATATATACACACAACCATGTTCTAGAAATGAACCTGGCTGGAAAATAATGTAGTGTATCATGACTGTCTATAAATAACAATAAATAAGCAAACTATATTGTTAGATATTTCATGTAGTAGATTCAACAATCTTTTCTTGAACATAGCATGATCTTAAGGCAACAGTGCTTAATAGTACTTTAGAGGAATTAAACAGTTAAGCAGAGACATGCTACTTAAAGACAGACTCAACAAGCTTATTAAAGAAAGCATCCATACTAATCAGCACTAAGGCATTGCTGCTATTCAGTAAGAACGTTTTAATCAAGAGTGAACTGATTGGGTGGGTTTCATTTTAATTACATCAATAAAGGCAATGGAATGGAGCACATTGCCATAATGAAATGAATGAAAATGCAGACTGAATTAAGAAGGGCAGAGTGGGAAACAGACAGATAGTATTGGAGAAATGGGTGGCAGTGATGTCTTTGGTTTATCAGTTTCAGTAATTTAGTGTTAATTGTTGCGATCATGCCATTACAAGAGATTACAGCCTCCTGTCAAATCAAAGATGAGATTATTTTAAAGATTTTCCATACCAGGTCACCTTGTTCTCTCCTCTAAATCCACACTTGTATTATGCACTGATCTTGAATCCTAACCTCTGTACACTGACAGCTAAACTTTCATCTCACCTGCTGTGCTGAGCTGTGACAGATCCAGGCAGCACACAACACCAGCACTATTCTGGGTGTGATGCCTTGAGATGCAAGCAACACTCTCCCAGTACACATTCAGGTGAAAATTTCTGTGAAAATTGTTAGTGCTGGCGCACAGAAATATTTGTTTTGTGTTTTGTGTGTGTGTTTTTTCTTCCCTAAAGCTGACAGTAGCTTGAATGCTGGAAGAGAGTTCTTTGTTTAGTATTGCTATGCCAGCTGAAATGCGTTTTTGCATACTTTATTATCATTTGTGTACAAACACAATACACCAAAAGGGAGACATATTTGCATATTGTAGGTGCTCGATTGAGCAATGGATTCTCACAAGGAAAGTAACATATAGATATCATGGCCCAGAGTTCAATTCAATTCACAAACATTGTGCTATCATTCATGGTGAAAAAGAACAAAAGATTCAAACACTAAACAAAGTTTTAAAGCCTGTATATGCATGCCATCAGTCAAGATTTTCCATCCATGACAGGTGTGTTATGAGGCATGATGCCATCCAAAGCTACTGACTATGTCCATCTTACTGCTGACTCCACAAGACAAAACCAATTAAGCTTAATGAAGGCTGGTATCCATCAAAGACTCTGATGGGGACAGAGTCCATCAATATTCACATGATTATATAAAAAATATTCATATTAAAGGCACTAATGCTGAATGTAGACCCAAAAGACCCTTTTCAATAGGTCTTAAAAGATGGTGAGGTTCAAACGAAAAGCCCCGTATGAGCCCAGGTAGCTAGCTAGCCTACTAATTAAAAAATAATAATCCTAACGTCCTAAATAGCTTCCCAAGATTAAAAACCTCATATTAACTCCTGATATATTTTGCTGGGTGCAGCTGATTATCATCTCCATGTTTGTTTCTCATAAAAGAACATCCAGTCTTTTGCGACA
The DNA here is from genome assembly GCA_025728095.1 of Prietella phreatophila. Taxonomy (NCBI): domain Eukaryota; kingdom Metazoa; phylum Chordata; class Actinopteri; order Siluriformes; family Ictaluridae; genus Prietella; species Prietella phreatophila. Next base: position 10,598,147 of record JAOUWY010000065.1, on the reverse strand, counting down.
ACTGAAAATAAATTTTTAAAAATTGGAATTTTTTTGGCATTTGGCAGACACCCTTATCCAGAGTGACTTACATTTATTTCATTTATACAGCTGAGCAGTTGAGGGTTAAGGTCCTTTCCTAAGATCCCAACAGTGGCAGCTTGACAGTGCTGGTATTTGAACTCACGATCTTCTGAGCAGTAGTCCAAAATCTTTACCACTAAGCAACCACTGCCCTGTACTATGCTACATATTTATACACTCAACAGCATTACTGATGGTGAATTTTCACATAAAGCTAATCATGTATGTAACTGTAGCTTTATTAACCCCAGATAAAAGACAGGGGTCATGCAAAACACTTGGATACATCCTTGTGCATGTGCACATTTGGGCCTCAGCCTTCCAATAACGTCAATTAGTGACACCAATAAATATTACCTTCATGCGGCCATCTTGAACCTTTTCACTGGGTGTAATGTCATGAGGAACAGGACTCACATTAGGACCACCCTAGTTAATGAAGTGTTTGGAGATGACCACTTCACTTGCACTCCTGGCAGGCACAATACTAACCTTGTCGAATATCTACAAGGTAGAAGCACAGTGTTGCCTAGATAGTAGCAGCATAGACCTCAGGGTGTGGCACACCTCTAAATAACACCCATGAATGATGATGCCCACCACACAGTGGGCCAGCCTCTGCTTAGACAAGGGTGCTCCCTGCGTTTTCCTTCATGACAGATAAACAGTTGGTCCGACGATCAGTTGGCTGGCATCCAGTCACGTGGCATTACAAGGAACATTCTGCAGGCTCAGCCTTACTGAAGGATGCAAGGTCAATCAACAGGTTCACAAAATTGGGTGACATAAGCTTGGACTGAAATCCCAATGTCAACCACAACGTCACACTAGATTCTGGCCTGGCTTATTTCCAGAGCATGTAATTCGCCTAGTCATTTTAATGAAATGATGAATACAGGCAAATAAGCAGTTTTCTTAGATACTTAATTCAAGATGGAATCTTGCATTGGTTCATAAAAAGGCCCTTAAGGAACTCCAGCACATAGAAAATTTCTCCTCACCACCCTCATAGGGGATCATGGTGGGTGGAGGCACCTTAGCCTTGAGACCATAAGGAGACCCATGGTGCTGTAATATACCGCAATGGCTGCTGCATATGCAGACCGCCAGGAACACATGCTAATTATTTATCAGATTAGCCAGAACAGATAAACCCTTGTGTATCCTTTAGGACACTTTTGCCATTCTCATTTTTATTTTATTTCACGTGTGAATGCAAACAGCATACATTTTGCAAATGGTGTGTATTTGCTTTCATAAATCTATTTTAAAGTAGGTACACAAAATAGTTACACTTAAGGACAAAAATATCCCTATTGAAACCCATTCAAACTGCAATATTGAATCCCTGTGATGTTTAAGCATAAAATCATGCATTCTAGGTGTTAATAGGCTTTTATTTTGTTGACAAGGTTTCAAAACATTTAATTTTGTTTTAATTTTCTGAAATGTGTTCTATTTTCTCAGGTTTAGCTTCTAGGGAAAATACATGCTTTTCCTTTTTTCTGATTCTTCTGTATTATAGAGCGCTGCAGACCAACTGAATAAATGATGCAGCTATAACTGTGTGAGTGTGTGTGTTTGTATGGATATCAGAGTTGTGTATGTGTGTACTGAAAATTTTATGTGTGTGTAAACAGTTTGAATGCAAGAAATGATATTGTACTGGAAATCACAAATCCCACCCCATGTATATGAGTCGAAGAAGGTTACTTTGTTCATTCAAATTAGTAAATGAATCATATGTAATTGAATCGCTTGATTATGAATCACATGAAAATGAATCACATGAAAATGAATCATACATAAATGAATCACATGAAAATGAATCATATGTAAATGAATCACATGTAAAGTAATCACATGAATATGAATCACATGAATATGAATCAAATGAAAATTATTAAATAAATAAAAGACAAAGATTTTTACATCATGTAAAGAAACCATGTTTGAAGGGTTAAAATTCTGAAAATGAATGGATGTTTGGTAGTCATGATCAGAACTTATGCCGATAAAAAAAAAAACTGAAGTAAATGAAAGTGGAAAAAATATTAATATATAATATTTTTATGAGCAATTTTGGACATGACTATTTTTGTCCTCTATGTATGTACCTTTTTTTTTTTTTTTTTTAAAGCTTACTGTTAATTGACACACAAGGGTTAAAGAGTTTGGTAATAGGGCCTGACTCTTGAAAATAAGTCCTTTTTTACAGCTGTCAATACAAAAAAAACCCTTGCACTGTGGTATAGTGAACTCTGTAATCACTTTTTATTTTCAAGTGTTGCGAGAAAGCATTCATTCGTGTTGTGGTTTCCATTTCACCATCTAACCCTATTCGAGAAACCGCCATCAAAGCGAATTTCAAACCTCTCAGTGCTGACAGAGGTCAACCCAGACCCCTCCTTAGATCCTGCTGAGACCAGCAGAACACTGCAGCTCACTTATAATTATTATCAGCCTGGAAGTATCTCTCACAAATGACAGTAGACAAAGCATCTTTGTGCTCCTGTGATAAGGTGCAAGAAGTATGGCTGGGAATTGAACTGTAAAGAGAGCTCATTTAAAAAAGGATTTCTGGGCTTCTTGCTATACTTATCAGTTATCATCAAACATGGACAGTTGCGACTAGCAAGCTGATTAGGGTGTTGGGCTTGGGCCAGATCTCAGCTGTCTCAGACTCTGAGCCAGTGTCTAAATCTGCCAGCCAAGCATGTTATACTGACATAGGCATCACTGCACAGTCAGCGCAGAGGACGTCAAAGTCAAACACAGTACCCTTAAGATGCTCAGTGCCAAGGTAGTGGGCACACAGCTTTGCCTTCCAAGCCCAACCCACTCCAACCCCAGCAATGTGGAGGATCGAACTCCCGCTAATTTGGCAGCCCCAGCAATGAACAGTGGATGGCATGTTAATGGAAAACCACTCAACCAAAATACTCAACCTTGGTAGTGTTTAATGCCGTATCAGTGTATCTTAACTAGCTGTACATTTCAATTCAGTTCAATCCAGTAACAATGGACATTGTCCAAAAGCATCTTTACAGAAATAAATGTATGAATTTGTCCCTAATGAGCAAGCTAGAGGTGATGGTGGCAAAGAAAACCCTCCAGGGGAGCCTGGAGCCTATCCCAAGGGAATCAGGGTACAGGGAGGGGGAGTTACTGAGTTCATTGGTCATAGAACGTAAACCTTATACTGTGTGTGTGTGTGTGTGTGTGTGTGTGTGTGTGTGTGTGTGTGTGTGTGTGTGTGTGTGTGTGTGTGTATA